>VWPU01006159.1:0-155699 GCA_013398955.1 Callaeas wilsoni
CCCCCCCACTGGCGGGAGCGAACGGTTTATCCCGGCCCCGCACCGCCAGCTCCGGGCGCCATCTTGGGTGCGACTAAAACAACAAGTCTAAAACCCCCGACGGGTCCCCGCGGCGTCCCCGGGCCGCGCTGCCCTCCCGGACCGTCCCATCGCGTTACCTGAGGGGGTCCTGTGCGGGCGCCGCGCCCCGGCCGCCGCCGCCGGCCCCGCAGCAGCCCCGAACCCCCCCACCTGTCCTCACCTCACAATGGTAGCTGCAGAACGGGGGGGGGGGGGGGGGGTGGGGCTGGCTGCCCGGGCCTCATTACCATAATCTGCCTGGCAACAAGCGGCGTCGCGCGCTGATTGGCTGAAACGCCTCCGTCAGCCACGATAGGGCACAGAACTCCTCAAGGGAAGGCTCGAAGCGCCCGGGTCAGGGGGCCTGGGCGCGGGGTGGGGGGGGGGATGGGTGCGACGACACCCTATAATCCGTGAGAAGGGGAGCGGGATTGGGGGGGGGGGTCCTCTGTCCGAGTTTTTACTCCCACCTTCGGGTGCTGGTGGCCAATCAGAGGCTCGTTCTCATCCCCGCCAGGGAATCTCGCCAATCAGGGCGCGCTTTTCATCGCGGCGCTCCGCCCCCTCACTGGCGGAGGCAGTGTGGGCGCCCCGGGCAGTGCCCCCTACTGGGGGGTTGGGGAGGCCCCGGGCGCCCCCTGGTGGTGGGAAGGGGCGGCGCGGCGACACCTCCCACACCCCTCACTCCGAATTTTCCAGGACAGGTGGGGCCGGGCCGATGCCCCGCTCCCTCGTGGATAAGGAGGGGACTCCCAAACTTCTCGTGGGCTCCCAGCCGCAATGCTCTGCAGCCCCTTCAGCGCTATCTGGCAGCCCCTTGGAGCGTAATTACCTAAAATTGTGTCAAAACCAGCGGATTCCACTGGAATTCTACTTCAAGCTAATAAACTAAAAGCTGAAATGTGAGTTATTAATATCTGTCAAAGAGAGATACTGCCATGAGAAAATGCCCACAAAAGGGCTCCTTCTGCCTAAAACGACCCTAAATGGTGCTATAACTTAATTTTTTTCATGCACATGTGTCTGAATCCTAAATGTCTGCTCAAAGAAGGGTAATAATTACTATTGTTCAAAAATGTAACTAATTGGTCATTCCGGTGTGGTTACTGCCATACTTGTGTTGAGTATTTATCTATTTGTATTATCGTGGCAAGGAAAAACATTCCTTTCTTATGCCTCATTTGCCATTAGCACACACTTGGGTAGCTCTTTAATCCAGTAGGTCAGTGGATATTTAAGCCAGACAATCCCTGTGTTTAGGATCTTTTAGTTTTATTCTATATGGTTTCATGGACTCTGTGTAATCCACTATTCACTGCAGTGTGGGCAGCTACAGATCCCGCAATGGGCCCTTGCAGCCAACTGACCAAAGCCCAGGAGGACAGGAAGTGGAAATTTGGGTTAAAAATTAATCACTACTTTTACAGACCTGGTTCTCCTCAGTCTCTGCGCTGGGAGAACAGTGAGAGGGTCAGCTCTTGGTGCCATTAAGTGTAACTCTCCATTAGGTCTGTCCTTTTAAAGCCTGGACTAGTCTTTCAAATTAAGAGCTGCTGTTATAAATTGAAATCATTCCTTGTTCTACTGACCCCCTTCCATGAGCAATCAAAATTTCAAAAACAGCCCACAGAGGTACAAATTTTCTAAATTGTGCTTATGAACTTGATCTTAAAATGTTAGATATGGGTTTTAAACCTCAAGTCAGCAGAATTTGTTTAATTTAGAAGTTTGTTGGTTTTTTTCCCCTTAACTATACTTCTTTACATCTCTGGGCAGTTCTCTTAATTTAAATTATGGGAATCATAGAGCCAGTGTATTTCTCTGTCCTGTAAAACGAGTTTGAATTTCATTATACCATGCTGAAACTTTAGGAAAACAAGTACTACAAGGAAATACATATAACAGCAAGCAAAACTGCTTTATTTCTTATAAATTTTAAAAGTTGCATGTATTACTTTTTTAAAAATCAAAGTGCATTTTTATTTGGGGTCTCCAAGAGTCTCCCTAACATTTTTAACGTCTTGCTGGCTCCACCAGAAGAGATGTAGTCCCACAATGGAATACAGAACAGTGCCCTTTCCTGAAACAGGGTTCATATTGAAAGTAGTTCCACAGGTTATTTTTTTACCTTTGTAGTCAAATCAGTGCAAGTTCACCATGAATGTACCAAGCTGCCAGATGCTGGTCTGATTCATCCCCTCCAGTATCCAGCATCTGATGTAATGCCTATTGTAATTCCCAAATTTCATGTGTTGTTTCTGATGCTCCAGCACAGGCTTTGTTTTCCCAACAGCTTTGTACTGGCAGAGAGAGAGGCTTTCACATGAGGTTAATTTATTTATTTCTAATCTGCATAGTTCAAGTGAACTACGTGAAATACCCCCCTTCACCTCCAGTCTGGAATGTGCTGTAACCCTCCTGAAAATCTTCCTTTCTGTGCTCAGATCCCTGCATCATCTCATTTGGATGCTGCTGCAGCAATTTCTCTCATCTTGCCTGGTCTGTCTCTTCCCTCTGGTCACTCCAGCGCTCACTCTTCCACTAGTTCCCACATAGAAGCAAGTGTACTGACAGTCTTCTCCCCCCTTTTCAGATTCCAGGTGGAAAAGCATACAGGAACTCCACCCCATTTAATTTACTCACGAGTATCTTTTTGCTCTCTTTCCTTTGGACCTCCACACCCCCTTCCTTTCACCTAGAAAAACTATTCCTAAGTCTCTGCCTTAAAAACAAGCCTCCCACACCTGGACCCCACTCCCTAAAGCTGCTCCCCAACCCTCTCTCAGACCCCCTAGAAAGATTTTCTGTTTTTTCCCCATCTATATGGATGTTTCAGGTTTTGTGGAGGTTATTGAATTTTTCTCCATGACATAATCTTGTTTGAGGAGCACATAGATTAAGCATGACAAAGAAAAATGCTCAAGTGCTCTAAACTCATTTAAGTTACAGAAGCAGCCACTGCCTCCCTGGCCCTGGTGACCTCCCAGTCTCATTCTGTGCATGACAAGTAGGTACTTAGGTCTAGATTCCCAAATTAAACTGCACATGGAATTGGGCTATGCTTTGTGGCACCCACTTCCCACCCCTCATGCAAGTTAGCAGCTGGCTGTGATTTAAAACTCCAGTCTGGAAGATGGGAAAACTTCAGCTCTTCCCCTGTCTCTTACAACCTGCTAAATTATAATGCAACTGAAATGTAATTACTTTTTATCCTGCACAGAGAATACAAACATGAATTCACTAGTTTAGAGTAAGCCACAATAAATTTAATTAAAGTGGCCTCATGTAAAACACAAGTACAATAAAGTTATTTTATTTTGGTTCTCAGGATCATTCCTCCCCCCAAAAATTAGTCTGGTTTTTTTTAACATGCTGAATTAATCCCTTTAACTGCAAGAAAAAAATTGACAAAAACAAGTTTGAGGGTATTGTAATAGCATCTGCATCAACTCAAAATTTTAGATTTTATTTTAAATGAAAAAACATACCATTAGCTAAAGCATTTCACCTCATACATTCACTATTGTCTCTCTTTTTGCCTGATTTGTCCCCAACCAAGCAGCATTTACCCCTCAATATTTAATAATAAAGAGGCACAGAAATAAGCCAGGAAACAACTTGCATCACCCCCCCAGCCCCCTTATCTTCACTGGCCATTTGGTAAAAGATACAGCAAGTTTTAGGAAAAGGCAGCTTTTCAGTTCATCGAAAATCTATTTAGCAAAGCCCTGCTGGGGTGTTGGGATAGGAAAAGTGAGTCCTGATGCCAAAATGCCTGCAGGGAAAATATTTTGCCACTCAGACACCAGTATCTCCCTGACTCCATTGGAACAATATTTATAAAGGCAGCTGCTACTCCTGATGATGCCTTGAGATCTCATGATTTTAAGGAGATAGAAATCAACTGGGAGTTTGGCATTTCACAGCTTTTGCTGCAAACTATCTCTTTGCAAGATTCTGCAGAATTAGAAAGGGATTTTTCCTACTTGGGCTCGGCTGCTCCTGTGGAGCCCCAGCCTTTCCATAGGCAGCACATTGTGGTCCTAGTTGGCCCAGCTAAGGCAAGTACAGGAACTCCAGTGCAACCCAGTTCTTTGCATTGCCAGACTTGTTCATTCTTCGAGCATTTCCCAGAAATCTGTGCTGGACAGATGTAGTTCAACTTCAAATCCAGGTCAGCTACTTCTTTAGCTGGGATTACTGTTGATTTAGTGCACACATTTCTTCTCTGGGAAGGATCTCAGCTACTGTGATCCTGACAGCAGTGAACTGCCAGCACCCAGCACTACCAGCTGATTTCCCACTGGAGTTCAGGTCTCTCCCCTGCCCAGCCCTGGTTGTGTGGAAGCGTTGCCATTAGTAGGAAATAATTTATGCATCAACTGCAAAGTAAACACAGAGGGTGTTTGGGTTTCCTTTCCATTAAGCAGGCAAGAATGACTCAGGAAACTCTCCATGCTTTGGGATATTTCTGAGTTCACTAGAAAATTAAATAAAGGTTTAATATTCGCTATTAAAATTATTCCTATCATGCTTTATACAAGAATTCTAATTTTTCCAGAAGATTTGTCTCTAGCACTGGGGAAGGATTTGATACAGCCTTTGACAGCATTTTTCAGAATGTGGTGATGACAGTCAGCTTTCCCCCACCTCTGTGGGGAAAGAAGGGATCTTCAGAGATCTTCCTCCTGCTTCTGCATGCATACATTTGGTAGATGAATAAAAGAGGCAACATAAAAACATGTTCAGTGATAACTTATGGTGGATGTGTAGACAGCAGCCACCTTTTCTTTTTAAAAAATTATATTTTAAGATTTAATTTAGTACAGGTACTGACTCTATACTCTGTTTATCTTGGCTTTTTATAGAACAGCTAAAAGTAAGTCTCCTAGCTGGGAAAACTCTGTATCCTTTTTCAGTTTGTATAAGGATAAAAATACTTATCTGTCAGATGGTCAGTCTTCCTCCTTCTGCAGAAGTTAGAAAGTAGAATTCTGACCTTCTCATGGATGTAGGAGCTTGGCAAAGGGTTTCCAAGCTACCAAGTCTTCTCCATCACAGACACCTCAGTGTATAACCTGAGAAGGCTTTCCCTAATGAGAAATAGAGACTTTTATTCTTGCAGTTTTGAACAAGAGACTAAAAACATCACTGAAGACAAGTTGGTTCTTTTTTCTAAAGTCTGTTTCTACTTTTTTCACGCTTTTTAAGTAGGGTCTTTATCCTTGCCCCAGTGTTTACTCTCCCGATGTATTTATAGACAGCAGTCACATCTTCCCCGAGGTTTGTTTTGTCAGACTACACAAACCATGTTTCTTTCCTTTCCTCCTGTCTAACACATTCCTCATTCCCAGCTGTCTGCCCAGCCGCTCTGCTCTAGTGGGGCAACAGGGTTTTTACAGAGAAAATTTCACCATAGATGATGCAGTTTTAGAAACAGATTGATTTTTAAGGGCAAAAAATATCCCCTGCGATATCTCCAGCTCTTATCTAAAAGTCTGGATTTCCAAGCTTGTGGAAATACTCAACAGTTCCCATTCCATCCTTCACCACCTATAGAAGATGACTAAGGTTCTTCTAGAAATGGTATACAGAGAGCATTCAAAAATACAGGTCAGCAGGCCAGTTCAAGAGTACAGGGCAGACCTGAATCCAAAATTAGATTAAATTTGCATATCATTGTGTGGGCTGGTAATAAACTAAGACAAAATCCATTAGTAACTTACCCAGTCCAGATCAATGGAACAGATTCAAGATCCATAGCCAGTTACAGTTGATACTAAGCTGGAACCCAATACTCCTCTAGAATTACTCAGACAAGGGGTGACAGCCCTGAGCTCGGCTGAAAATAGGACTCCTGAGCTTGGGGGGGGGGGGGGTGGTCCGAGGTGAAGCTGCTCAGGATCAGGAGGATTTATTAGTGGCCTCAGAAGTTTAACTTGGTGCTGTACTGCTGTTCAGGTGCTGAAAGTAGAGCTTAGTCCTGACTTAGCCCTGGGTTCTGGGAGAAGTTTGTTTGGCTTTTTTTTCATAAAGATGTAATTCAAGTCTGTCTTAAATCTAATATTTGTATCATTGCCCTATTTGTTAACAGCTTATAGGACTGGTGCAAAAAAAAAATTACGGTTGTGGTTGGGGTTTTTTTTTCCTTAATTTTAAGCCTTTACTTACCATAGTCTCAAGTCCTTCCTTAAGTTTTTATCATAACGTGTTAAAAATTAGGTCTTTGGAAAGAAAAACACTGCTGACGTTTTCTTACAGTGTTCTGGGACTTTAAGTGGAAGAATCCCCCCTTATGGCATGTGGGTGGGGTTGTGTTGCTTGTCAGCACCTTGGGAACTGGGGTTTCCTGTGTGAGTCCTGACCCTGTAGCAGGTGCTGTCTGAGCAGACCCTGGGACTGGTGTAATTTTGGACTGTATTCAAAGTATTTTTGCAGCGTGGTTCTTTGCAGTTGGATGTGTCCTTCAAGTGGGTGGTTGTCTGGGTAGAAGAGAGATGTTTGTTTAGTGAGTGATTAGTTTAAAAGGATGGAATGTTTTCCAACTTAACTGAGTTGCAAGGTAAGTATATTCCACCCACGCTGTAGACAGATACCTGAATGCCTTTGAAAACAACTGGTTTAGGAGAACAGGAGGAATCAAATGGAGCAAGTGCCAGGATTTGTCAGGGAGTTAATGCTGCCTTATCTCTGAAGCTGATAAAAACCAAATGATATCATCACAGACAGCCAGTAAGACTGAAGCTGCAGTCTCTGCCCTGGTGCAGATGGCTACAAATAAGAAACTTCTGTAGTCACACAGACAGGAAAAACATAAAAATGTGCTGTTCAGGGGAAAAGCACAGAGCTGCCCAGAGCAGGGAATGCTGGCAGGGCTTCTGCTGTGTTTCAGTGAAACGATATTGGAGGAAGGATGCAAATACTATAGCCTGTGAAGAAATAACAAATTTGCTTCCCCAAAATCTTTTAGTGGACAGAACATAACCTAATTATCTTGAGCCAGTCTTTTTTCAGGAAATAATCCTCATTGTCAAAGCTCAGGTGATGTTATCCAGGTGCACCCAAATGTTATGTATTCCAGGTATGCCCAGGCACCTGGCCAGCCTGAGCCAAAACAAAGGTGTTTTCTTCAGAGCAGCGGATTTACAGGTAAAGTTATCATAGGACTTTGCTTTTCTCTGATATTATGGAATTGTTCAACTGTTGCTTTGAACTCCTGTAACCCCAGCCTGCACACAGTGGAAAAATTCCAGATTTGCTTGCCTGAGCATGAGGCTGCAGTTCACAATAAAAGTTTTACTGCAGCTCCAGCTGAGAGTGCTCGTGTGTCCTGCGTCATGTCAAGTTTGCTCTGCCTTCATTTTGCAGGGATCCCCCTGGAGACTTGCTTCCAGTATTTGCTGTTAGAGTACAATTGGTATTTCCCAGGTCCCTAAAACCTATTTGCTTGCAAAGAGTGTCTCTAAAGCCAGTACACCCCAGTGGGAGCTCAGGTAGGATCTGGACTCTTTGGGTTTATCAAAAGATCCCAGACTCTGATCCCTGATTTCCAAAATCTGCTGATTAGTGAATTTGCCTGAATAATAGAGCATGATAATAGCAATGGCATTTCTCAAAGCAAATTTGGAGTAATTTTAATCAGAAGACTTGCCTGCTGCTGGCCCAGCCCCTCAGTAGCTGATTTTTACACTGAAATGTCTTTGCCACTGTGGTAAGATTATCTTGAAAGTTATTCTTATAGTTGCTGAGGTATTCAGGAGGGCAAAGGACAGGAATAGGCCTAAGATGACAAGGTCATTTTTCACTACTCGGATCAGCTTGATATGGGCTGAATTCATCTCCCTGGCAAGTTCTGTTTCACCCGAGAATACCCTAAAAGTTGAATGAGCTGCTTCACATCCTAGTGATTCTCCTTAACCTCAAAAGGTTATAAATGTGCAGAGAAGAGAAGCTGTAGCTGCCCCATCCCTGGAAGTGTTTACAGCCATGTTGGATGGGGCTCGGAGCAACCTGGTCTAGTAGAAGGTCTCCCTGCCAATGGCAGGGGTGGAATGGGATGGGCTTTGAGGTCCCTTCCAATCCAAACCATTCTGAGATTCTGTGATTTCCTGTATTCATCTTTGCAATGAATTTCACATCCTGGCTCCCCTTCTCTGCTCCTTCCTCATTAATTCCATGCAGAACTTTTGGGAACTATGCTGGCGATGCCCGTTTCCCTTTTTTCCCCCATCACTTACCTACTTTTATTTTGGCCTGCTCACTTTCTCTTTTAGTGTAGAAAAAAGTATTTTAAAATGATACTATTTAATTTAGTATAGAGCAACTGCAACACAGTGAAACCACACAGAAAGGGTAATTAAGACTGAAAGTCAATTCAGTATTTTTGTGGCACCTGCTGGGAATTTATCTCCTTTCAAAATTTTTCTCCAGGTTTTATTTCACAGCTGACATGTTGGTTGATGACAGAAATATGAAATAAAAAGGAATGAAAGAGCCCTGTGCTGTACAGAATGCTGGCTTCTCTCAGCATGGAATACTCAACAGTGAATCATGCAATTGTTGAAAAGCTATTGGCAAACACTGGAGTTGAAGGTGGAAACAAGACATAATGTGCAATATTTTTCTTTCCCTGACTTTAAAGAAACATCTTCCCAACAAAGACAACAACTTACATAGCCATAAACTCATTTGAATCTTGTTTTTCATTGCTGTATTTCTTGGATGCTCCTTTGGTAAATGATTTCCTGCTCCGTGCCAGATGCTGTTTCCATTCACAATGAAGTAACAGTCCTCTGTGAGTGATATCACAGTACCATACCACAACCCTTATTGTGACTTCTCAAATTTAACACACTGAAACACGTTCTTTGTTGATTGTTTGGGGACTTTCAGATCTAGGCTTTGACTGAAGTCAGTCTAACAAAAAAAGAAAAAAAGAAAAAGAGAGAACAGAGCCTGGAGAACTTGGACAGTTTGCAATGTGCAGAAAAACATGGAAACGAAAGGCAAAAAGGAAAAGTTAGACTATTTGATATATTCTTGTACAGACAGAGGGAAAGCTTGAAATAAGGCTTGTCTGAGTTACTGGTTTTTAGGTTTTGAGGTGGTACAGATATTTAATTACTGACCTTGCCAAGAGATCTACCCATGTGCTTTGCTGGATGATCCAGCTGATCCTGGATCAGCACATCGTGTTGGCCAAGGGAACACCTGACTTGGGGGCTGCTCCCCTTTCACCCCCCATGTGTGCTCCCTGGCCACAGCTCTGCGCTCTCGCGCCAAAGGAAGTGTATCCAAATACAAATAATTTCTAGCTTATCAACCTGATCCCAGGTTTACGCTCCTCTAAACATAGACCAGGAACTTTGCAGTTGCCTGTTGTGATCTGTAGTTTTCATCTCATGCTGATGCAGTTCCATCCTTTGCTGGGATAAGGTTTATGAAAACTGGTGGATGTGTTTGTGCCAGTGTCCGTGTGCATAGAAGTGATTCTTTTGAAGGGTTATGTAAAGATATATTTTCCAGAAGACAGAACAAATAGAAGGAATCCAGTTGAGTTAGTTAAGGCCTAATCGTGCAAGGAGGGGAGCACTCTGAATTTTAAATGCAGATTAGAGCACTTGCATCCCCAGGTCCCTGTAAGGTTGCAAGGGTGTATCTGTGCGCATATGTGTTTAAGCATAAATTGATCTAAGGCCATAATTATATATGCTTTTTTTTTCCCCCCCCCTTAGAAGTAAAATGGTAGTTATGAAAAAGAAAGGGAGATGGAAGACAGTCCTTTTGCAGTTGGTAAGTGAATATTGATTTAACATCTTTGCTAAGCAGCTACTTTTTTTGGATTGCTTTTTAGCTTTCCCAGTCGACAAGCAAATGGGTCTGTCATCCAGCTGTATTTTCAGTAAATACGGAAAAGGTCTTGTTAGATTTCTTAACAGAAATGAGGGCGTTATTTATCATACCCAGTGTTTAAATATGCTGATCTATGAGATTTTAAAAGATAGAAAATCTGGTAAATTTTGCCCTTGTTGTTGTCCACTGAGAGTATACCAGGTAATATGTTGAGGAAGAATTTAGCCAAAAGCAGTTTTGAGGGAAATTATTAAAATACAGATAAATGAAGATGTCTGCTGACCCCAAGAATCTGCATTCTTGTGGTGAAGGATTCATTACTCTCGCTGCAGTGCTTTCTGATGTATATTTTTGTATCATCATTTCCCATTTTAAATTCAGCTCTTAAATCCCAAAAGGGTATTAAGACCAGCTATTTGCATTTTAAAGGGAAAACTCAAACCTCAATAGAGTGCTCTACTTAAGCCTCCTTTTCTCTAATTTAGCCAGTGAGCTACATCTTGGTGGAGACCTTAGGGAGTCAACCAAGTGACTGGGACAAGGCAGGAAAGCTTAGAGTTGGAGGAAGCCTTGTAATTTGCTTCCAAAAATGCTGAATACCCTGATACCAGTGAGAAGCTCTCCTGCAAAATGGTGGTTTTCATTATTGTGGTGCAAAATGTCTTTAATGTTGGGAGGAGAAAAGGGATCTTCAAGCCTTGGCAAGCTGCGATGGCAAAAGACACAGGCTGTTCTCCCTTTCCATGAGGGAAAATGATGGTAAAATAAAAAGAGTAACTTCAAATTCAGCCCTTTGCAAGATGTAGGAAAAGCCTATTGGAAAGTTGCAGGACAGGGATTTCGTTAAAGATCTCTTGGGAGCTGACTCATCTTCTGAGAAAAGGTAATTCAGAAAGAGGCTGTTCTCCCCCTCAGGCCACAGATTTGGGGTGGAAGTTGTAGGCGGTCCCCTCCTTCCCTTGGAGACACTGGGATTCAGCTTCTACTCACATCCTAATTCCTTTCAGCTGTGTCCTGCTCTTTGCCTTTATTCAGCTGACACTGACTTCAAATACATGTATTTCTTTATTTCTTATCGCCAAGAGAACCTATATTCAAACTTCTTGCTGCCTTAGGAGTTTAAAAGCTGCCTAAGCACTGCTACATCTCACTTCTTGTGGCCCTCCATAGAACTCTGTTTCCAAAGGTTATAAAAACCCTGGAGCATAATACAAAGCCTCTCTCTTGAATGAGTTTGTAAGTCAGTAGTGCTGTAGAGCCCAGAGCCCACTGAAATAAAAAACTTGTAGAGCAAGGTCTGCAAATACGAATTCCTGCACCTGGGAATTCCAGTATCCCACTGATTTTCCTCCAACTCTCAGCTGAAGACCAGGCTGCTGCTCAGAAAAAACCCTACAGCTTGTTCCCAACGTCGGGTCTGGTGATAGTGCTGGAGAGGAAAACTGCAGGTCCTGTGTCTCCAGGTGTGCATTTCCAGCACCTAAAGTCAATATTCCTGTGTTGAAATAAGAAGGATGACTCGATGTTTGAGAGCTGTGAGGCCCCAGTGATGATTGTAACAGGAAATGTCTTAATATTTGTTTAAACAGAATGATGCAAACTGCAGTCTTCTGTGCTGATACTGAATTAAAGTAAGGAAGGGACTTTTGGAGTTATTCTGCTTTTAAGTGCAACAGACAAAAAAGCGCTTTAAGGTACCATGCAGCTGATGGAAAACTACAGCTCCCAGTAACTCGTATTATCAGACATGATGTGTCTCCTAGACATTTTAAATTCCTTATTGCCCGTTCCTGTGTCATAAGTTCCTTCCTCATACACTCTGTTCTTGCAAACTGAGTAACAGCTCAAACAAGCGATGGGGGTGAAATAAAAGGTGACTTTGGTGTGCCATGAAACAGCTTGTTAGCACAGGCAATTCCATAATGCCTGATGGAACAGGTGCTAAATCAGACCTGATTGCAGAGGGAGTGATCATTTTTTTCTGTTGAATTACACTTATCTTCAAAGATGCAAATGATTCCACATTTATTCAGCAGGACAAGTCCTGAGGTTTTTATATTCCATGTTGTTCATTGCTGTTCCATTTGTTAAGATGATTTGGCTTTTAATCTACCAATGAATACTGAATGAAGAATTAAATCATGAATCAGATCTCTTCTGTTGCTTGCCAGTAACACAAGCCATTTTTATTTTCAACTTCAGGTTTCTTTTACAGTAGAGGACAAAAATAAATTATGAGTGAAAAGAAGTTAAAATTATTCTTCTCAAGCAAGTCTCTTGCATCAATGCTTAATCCTTCCATTATGTCTGATGTCATTAATCATTCTACTGTAATATTTGACACACAGATTTGTGGGACAAATTAGGATCTAATATAAAAGCTGCGATAATACTGACTTATGTGGAACTGCAGCTAATTATAACATATTTGAATTTTCATCTTTCATAAAAGACCTCTATAAAATGAACAACCTTTCACACTGCTGAAATGACTGAGACAGGCAAGGAGAGGAGGGGTGAGGGAAGAAACATCCAAGGACAACAGGAGAAATCTCAGCACCATAATGAGCCAATATCAGTTGTTGATGGATTCTTTTTAATTGTGGGCTTTTTCTCTTTGAGCTTTCAGATGGCTTCTCTACTACAGCTGTGGGACTCAGCTTATTTAAGTTAGAATGGTTCAGTTGCCTTGATACATGAATGACTGACTGCCATCTTCAGAAGTTAAGTGTTGCTTCAGTCTTCACAGGTGGACTAGAAGAGATAAAGGAGACAGGATGCCATTGCAAGAAGATACGTCTCACTGAGCAAGAGGATGAGAGTTCACTAAATATTTTCTGCAAAGCTGCCTCTCCTTCCTCTCTCCCCACCATGTCTTCAATGTGCCTTTACCTCTAGACCCTCAGAGTTCCCTGTGTCAGGTTCAATGTTTGTGTTTGGTTCCTTGGAGAAGCATCAGGCATTGCTCTGCCTTGAGATCCTGCCAGTGCTCAAAGCCTCAAATCCATCTGGAGAGAGAAAATGAGCAGCATAAATTCCCAGTTTGTGTATTAGCTAAAAAGGTGGTTAGACTCTGCTATTTCTGCATTTGGGATCCTCAGTCTGAGTGTGGGCTCATTTCTCTATTGAATTATATATCAGAAGTAATTTCTTTTCCTGGGAAGTGAATCCTACATATGTGCAACTCTATTCCAAAATGGATTCCTCGTGTCTCTCAGATGTTGCTTTTGCCGTTGGATAGTCTTCAGAAAAACAAATTGTCCAGTTAAGTTCACCATTGGTTTTGCCCCCCATCTAGAAATAAGAGATCACAGATTTAGCACATTTTCTGGATGCTGAGATTCATATGCAGAGTGTTGAAGGAGCAGCAGCTTTCTTTAGCAGCCACTCTCTTGTGCTGCCCTTAAGCATCCTGGATTGATGCATTTTTAATTTTCCAGTGCAATTGCACCTTTCTGTGCTGGTGCTTCAGCAAAGCCATAGTATCTTCAAACCTAACAGAAGGGTTATTTTGAAGTTTTCAGTTACAGGAGTATTAATGCCAGGCTCATTTCTTTAACAGTCTGTTACATGCTGTAGGCAAGGATTGTGCTGTTTGAGATGAACATAGCACAAACTGCTGTGCAGATCTGCCCACTTCAGACACCTCAGTGGCAGCCAGATGAATGGCACTGTTTCAGGCATGGACCAGAGCAGTGGGAAAATGGCCATCAAGAGTTAAGGGTGTATTGGTATAATGAAGGGCAGATTTTCTCCCTTCCCTGCCAATCCCTTTTAAAGAAGTCTCTGAGCAGAAACAGAAAGGCATGCTGTCCACTACTATTTATTGTGTCACTTCTTTTCACAGATTCCTCTGCTGCTTTTCCTCACGTCTGCAGTTATTCCTTTTATCCCTGTTTTTATGGTATGACACCACTTGCAATGCATCTGTTCTTAGTTATTCTCCATCTTTTCACTCTTCTAAACTTCACTGTATTCCCCTAGAAATCACCTTTTTTGTTTTTAAGCTCCTGTCTGCCTGTCAAGGCTTCTGCATTTTTTGTTACTCTCTTTCTATGGAGCATCTTTTGTTCTCACTGTATATCTTAAGCCCAGTTTCTTCAGCAGTTTCCTTCATCTCACTGCTGCTGAACTTCCTACATCTTGTCCCCAATGTGTTGTCATTCTGAGTCACAGACGGAAGGCTGAGCTGCAAGGCTGCAGGAACCCTGGACTTCCACAAAGAAGTGCTGCAGCCAAATACAGATGTCCAATTCCAGACTAGGTTGGCAACCTTCTGATGTTATTTATGGGTCTGGAGAAATATTATGTCCCACAGGCACTTAAATAGCTGGATGTTGGATCAAGTTTGATTTAGGTAGTAACAGTTTTGCATTGCTTTCTGCCCCTTACATAGCCTTGGTGACAGGTAGAGGTCTTGTCTGAAGGGCAAGATGGCTCCAGATGAGTTGGGGCAGTTAGTTGGGCATCATTTGTGCAAGTTGTGCATTGTATTTTTCCTAGAAACACTGCTTAGTTTTTCTTATATTGCTGAATTGTGTTCAGCAGTAATAATATTGGAGTATGATTATGATACTCCAATAATAAGCAATAGAGAGTTCTTTACTTAATTGCACCACATTCTTTAGTTGTTTCTAACTTCAGTTTGCATTCTACCTCCTAAGACTCAGACTGACTCAACTGTACCTCTGCAAGCTCTACCTTGCACATACCTGTCACGCAGAACTAGTACAAATGATGTGATCCCCCATTTAAATCTTCAATCAAGTTTAGCTGTATAGGATTACAGTTCACTGGCTAGACGAATTTTACGCTTTAATTTCAGGAGTCTAAGACAACAGTGAGACTCTTTAAAGATTTCCTCACTTCTCTGAACTCATTCTCTGGGTACTGGCAGGATGTCAATGCATCAGTTTGCTAAAGTTGCTGCTCCCAGAGACTTTAATGGTACCAGATGCATTCCTTGATTACTTCTGCTTACTCCTTTTATCTAGAATTTAACATTACTCTTTCAGAGCACATTTTTTTCAATCATAAATATGCGCTTTCTGTTTACACAATCATGGTCTTGCAAGTGATAAGGGGCAGAGATGTTCACTTGAAACATTTCTTACAGAATAAACATTGGCAGCCAAAGGTGAGGATGACATTCTCAGTGCTTCATTAGCACAGATGTCCTGGAAAAAGGCACTAAAAGCTCCAGAACTTGGGTAAAATGGGATTCTTGGAAGTAAATGTAAGCTGTCACCTACCTAACAGGGTTAACAGCAGGAGAGGTGTCCTAGGGAATGCTGCAGCCTTGCAGCATTGATTCAAACTTGTGCTGTTGTCACAGGCAACAAAGTACCAGTGCTTACCTGAAATAGAGCTGTGCACTGAATTAACCACAGCCATCGTGAGTGTCACCATGCCTACAGTGACCTGCTGCTCCTGTGTGGGCAAGTAGGCACCTGAAAACAGCCATCCCCAAAGCCTTTTCATGCTGAAAGCCTTTGGGTTTTTTCCAGCTGATGGAATTCCATTTGCGTCTTGCTGGAGGCTCTTACCTCAATCTCTCTCCCTGCCACCCTGCAGTCATATGAATTTAGTTGCATGTAGAGCTCCTGATCTTCACCAAGGAATGACCAAGATCTGGGAGATTAAACCTTTTTTTCTGTGGACTTTTGTGTCCTGGGAGGACTGATCTCTGTATGAAGGGAAATGTGTTATTCTTCAAACTTTGATTTCTCACTTGCGTTTTAGGTAGTGAACTGAGCAGTCATGGCCTTGCTCTTGAAGAGGAATATCCTGTGTTGCAGCCTCGCTGCAGGACTTCAGCTCTTACACCTTGGTGTATCTACATTGCAGGACTAGGAGCAGGTGAGAGTGCAGCTGAGGTTGTACTTCATACTTATCTGGGAGACTTCTCCAAGAGTCACCAGATTTAAAATTTTTCAGAAAAACAAGGATAACACTGTTGGAGTCAGTGCTGTGAACATAAATTCTCAACAAGCACTACGTAAATATTAAAAGTAAGTTAATTTATGTAGCACTTTAAATACTATATAAATTCAACCTCGAATGAAAGCCCCTACCCAAAGATTTATAAAGAACTTGTACATTTTGGACTGAGGAGGAAGAAAAAACCCTCCTTTTTAAGTAAAGGGAAAAGCCTAACTCAGAATATCTTGTTATTTACTCATGTATTCATATTGCACAATAAAATATTTACATTAAAATGTGTCAGTCTTCAAAAGCAACTTGTTACTCCATTTTTCAACTGAACTTGGCCAGGCTAAAAAGAAAATTATTTATGCCAGAGGACTGCAGTAAAAGAGATTTAAGGGTTTTCAAATAGTGTAAGAAAGAGACTCTAATAAGTGACCAGTGGACCAGTCAGCACTTCTAATTAAAACTGGGCTGCTTACTGATCTGTCGTACAGATTTACCCTATCTGCAACATTTCAGCAATGTTCCTATATCAGAAAATAGCACTTGTAGGAGCCAGTAAAGAATACAGAAGTTTAGAATGGAAGTGTTTTACAACTGTGACATTTTGTACTAAGATGTTTTTCCATCCCATTTAAGCACCTCATGTATCTTCACACAAAAATGAGAGCAAATATATGGAATCTCTGGGATATTCTATCATTGTCTGGCGGAAAGTGTCCCTGCCCATGGCAGGGGCTTGGAATGAGATGAGCTTTTCCAACTCAAACCATTCTGTGATTCCATGCTACTGCTTTTCTAAGTCAATGCCAATGGGTTCACTGCATGTCAGTGCGAAAAAAATCCAAAAAGTCTAAAATATATTGGTATTTTTAAAGATCTCATGTTCTGGAAACCAGTGGGATCTTTAGCAGTTGCATCTTCAAGGTGGGCGTTTGTCATCCCTGAACTGATTGATGTACATTTCCATTGGGAAAACTAAGGAAAGTGTAAAAAAGGGGCTAATAAATGCTCTGCACAGATGTGGAAGGTCTGTGGTATCACCAACTGCAGCTGGTAGATCTGCTTTGTTCCTGAAGGGTTTGCTTATTTTAAAATTCTAATTCTTTTAAATTTCTATTTATAAGTAACATGGTGAAATTAAAATACCCTCAATGCAAATTTGGCACAAAAACCTGGTTTTAAAGCCAGAGATACGTCCTGAAACAGCAGCACCAGCAGTGGCAGAACATCGGCACGGGAAGGAACCGCTGCCATGCTCTGGTTGAAAAGAAACACAAACTGGAGGTGGTGATGGTGAGATGTCTGTTGTTTAATTAAATACATGCATGTTGTTTAAAGTTTATGGAGAGCCGTGTTGTGTTTACAGAGCAGCATGTGTGGCAGCACATGTGATGTCTTCCAGGTAGTGCCTGGTGAGCACCCGGTGTTGGCAGCAGGATGAAGCCATCAATGATTATCATTCTTATCATTCAATAGCTGTATTTTAAGGAAAAAAAAATAAAGAAGGACACAGGTTAAGTTTTACTGTGAAACCCAAACGGCTAGGAACTTGCTGCTTGCACATGGTTCAAGGGCTTTAAGAAATCAGGGATAGATGTAGAGATGGGGTTTTTTTGAGTGGGAAACATCACTGTTTTTAGATGAGGAAAACGTCTCCTTAGGCTTTTATTACCCCAGAGCGTTCTTGCTCACCGCAGTGGTGGGGTGAAGCGTTTAGGCTACAGGCGGCCATACAGCCTACGGTCTTTTCGGGTCCCCGCTATGCGGAGTTGTACCTGAGGGCTCCTTTCTGCAGCAGCCTGGGCTGACAGAGATCACGAGGAGCGCCCACACCCCAGCCCTCACTGTCGCCCTCACGGCTCCCGTCAGCCCCCGCGGCCATTTCCCGCCGGGAGGCGGCCCCACCCGCCATGGGCCTCGTCCCATTGGCTAATAGCGGCGCGGGGGTGCGGCTACACGCCACGCCTCGATTGGCGCGCGCGGCTGTCAGTCTGGGCGGGGGCGTGGCCTGGCGAGGCGGGTCCCCGCGGGGGCGCTGCGGCTGCAGTTGCGCTCGGGCGGCGGCGGGTGATGGCGGTTACGATGGGTTCTGCGCTTCTGCTGCTCCTGGCGCTCTTGGGGCCTGCGGCCGCGCTTGCCGGATACATTGAGGTGTGGGGGCGGGCTGCCGGGGCGGGCTGCCGGGGCGGGCTGCCGGGGCTTCCCCAGGGGTACTCGATGCGCAGGCGGGAGGTAAGCGGGATTCGAGGTGTCTCGGCTGGTGCGGTACCACTTGGAGCTTGTCCAGCGTCTCCGAGACCTTCGCAGGGTGGTGAGTTCGTGTTTTACCCGTATTTTCGGGAAAGCCGTATCCCTCAGGCCGCTCACCTGGACGGGAGCTCCGTCTCACCGAGATGCTTTGAGCTGTTTTTTGAGGGACATGACCTCGGCATTCTTGGCACAGGAGCAGGAGCGGCCAGCTTCAGACGGGTCCAGACGCTTAGAAGACTGTTGGAGGGCCATTCCCTAGAGAAAAACCTAGGTTAAACGAATCCATTTGGTTGCTGAAGGATCCAAAAGAAATCTTTGGGTTGGAACTGGTACTTTGGCTTTCCGGGAAGATGCTTCAGCCAAGTGTAAAGGCTATGCATTTCGTATAAAAATGGCTTAGATGCCCATAGGGATCTCTGTGTGTGTATATATATATACACACACACGCACACATATATGAGTATATATTACTTTTGTGTGTACGAGATATGTATTGTATTTGCATATATGAAAGTAACTGGACAGAGGAAATTCCAGCTTTATCCTAAATCCAAAAGCTCAGTGTAATCCAGCTCTCCAAACACCAAGATGAGTAGGATAAAATCTTGTGGGTTTAAAAACTTGACACTATAACCTGTCTTATTAGAGAGAAGGAGCAAAACAGGGAGCAAAGTACGTGCTGAGCTTCAGAAATGGCACGTAAGCAGAGTTTAATAATCTGCGCCTGAATGTTGTTTGGAAATGCAAAACAGCTGCATCCGTCTTGTGAAGGTTCTGGATTATTTAGGACTGGATAAAGAACAGGCTTATGGTTGCTTGTGAATGGCTTGATTTGAGAGTTTACAGTAAATTTCAGTAAGCTTGGTTAAGCAGAACATCTACCTCAGAGTGATGCAAAAATCCAAAGCTCTAAGCTGGTGGTAATTCCTAACTGGCAGTAAACGTGGCTCTTGGATATTTTTAATATGTGTTTTATGGAATTGGTCTAGTCCATGATTTCTGCTTGTTTGGTTGCTATTGAGGAATAGTATTCCACATACTTTGTACCAATCCTTCTGTTAAATTTCTGTAAATCAATGGAACATAGTTGATAACTATTTGTGGAGCAACTTGTGCGGAGGTTACCTTGCAGGAAGGATGGTGGAGCTGCTCTGAGGGCATGGAGCTAATACTCAGATCAGGTTCCTTGGCATTGCCTTGGTGGCAGGGGACTGTCCTCGCTGCTGGTGCTACATCCAATCTCTTGCACCTGTTTGGCAACTCCTCCAGCTGTAGGTCACTTCCTCTCTTACATCCGATACAAATTTGGCTGCTATGCACGTCCCTTCTGGAATCCGCTGCTTAGGGACATGTGCCGTGAAAAATCATCTTGGAAAACGAATCTAGCTGTCATTTTATTCCAAAGCCTGGTGTCTGTGTGATGAAACAGACCCCAAGTTTTGCCCGTCGCAGGATTGGCATAGAGGAAGAGCAGCGGTGTCACACCTTGACACTCCAAGAGAGGCCAGCAGCCCCAGAGAAGGGGGCACTGACCTTTTTGAGAAGGATGAAAATGTTCCTGCAATTCAGTTTGCATCCTCTAAAGGCACGATAGCCACCTTTGTCTGCTGGCATAAAATGTCAGCTGTGGCATTTTAATCCTTATTTTTGCTGCATCCTCTCCCATTGTCTTGTTGGTGGGGGGACGGGGACTGCAGCTCTGAAGTCTTTATTGCTGCCGGATTTGCTCAAGAACAGCTCTCGATGCAGAGCTTCAGAAGTAAATGGTTCTGTTCTGGGTCTTATACCCTGGTTGTTACTGGATTTTATCTGATAATGTGGTGAAAAATATGCGAGCAATTGGTTTTTTTCAATAATCAAGATGTCATTTGAAAGTTACGAAAAACGTGTAACAATGTCTGCAATTATTAGTTCAGCTGGATCGGCAGGGTCTCATTAGGTAGATTTTTCTGTCTCTTGATTATCTTAGCTCCCATTCCCTGTCCCTGGAATGCCTGGTAATCTTCTTATCAACTACAATCTGTTTTTCTTTCTGTCCTGCACAGAGCAAGGGGAGTAGCAGTGTATTTTTCTCTTAAATTGTTGTATCTGAACTCTTGACTAGGGTGTTCCCAAGGGTTAGTGGTGGTGACAGTCAGTCTCCCTTTCAGATCACAATGTGGGAATGGCTGATAACCTCTGACAGTCTCTCTTCCAAATGAATATGAATAGAAGAGTTTAGAGAAATCATGGATCCCAGCAATTAATGTGTTTCCTTCTGTAGCAGTAGGTGTCTGACTTTTGCTTGTGAAGTCCCCAAGAACCTCAAACCGGACACTGATGCCAACTGGAAAAAGAAAATAAATCTATGCTAATTTGATCTGTATGCCAATGATAAACTACTTCTGCTGTGCCCTCAAGGCCTTTGAGGGTGCAAAGTTTTTTTTATCACTTGACCTTTTTGTGTAATCCAATCTAAGGCAATGCAGACTTGATATGCTTTTTTTTAAATAAGGTTTGGTATTTTTCCAAAGCTCCCTTGGATGCTTACATCTGTTACCTGCCTGCTTGAAATCACCAGGATTTGGGGGAGAGGAAAAAAAAAGATGTATTTTGCAGCAGAATTTCATGTTATTATTTTTGTCTTGTATTGCTTAAATTCTCCCTGACAAAAATATCAGCCTTGTGCCATTTCTGCAGACCTTGGGGACTTCTAATTGCCTGCTGCATAGAACAAAGAACTCCACCTAGGGAAATTTCCACTTCGGTGTTCGAGTCTTGAGCAGAAACAGCTCAGGAAAATTCCAGTCTTGAGCCTGTGGCCTTTAGTTTGCTCTCAGTTCCTAAAACTTTGCTTCCCAGTGTTAGGAAGTACACCTTCCTATGAAGATGATTATATGCAGTGCCTCTTCTAAGCTTCAATAAAAGATAGCAAAGCAAAGATACAGAAATAAAGCAAATTTGATACTGTAGAGAGGCTCTGGATTTTCTGCTGTGTTGTAGGATGGCACATGAAGGTAAGCGCTCTTTAGAGGAGGCCTTCAGCTCTCCTTGTTTCACCTGTGAAATAATTATCACCTCTCTTAAATGTTATTTAGGCATTAATAGCTCTACCAGGGATTGAATGAATGAATTTTTTGTTAATGTGGTTGTTGCGTCACCTGCAAGTTATTCAAAAGCTGTTCTGTAGGTGGCTTTAGCTGTATTATAATTACACACTGCTGCTCCTCCAGCACCTGGGAGTGCAGGGAAGGATTAGTGCAGTTCCCTGTGCTCTGTACCAGTTGTGCTTTTCTCTAGATGTGCCTTGTAAAATTTCTGCTTTTGCTTTTCCCTGTGTGTGTGTCTTTTGGAGGCGTATGGACTCAATCTTGGAAGCATAAGTCACTTTGACTGCATCATCTGCTTCTACACATGTACTTAAACCAAAGCCTTGCTCCTCAGCTGAAAATAGAAGAGAAATACACCATCCCCAACTATTTTTTGTTAGAAGGCAAAGCCTTTCCCTCTCTTTCTACGCTTGGGTATTTCACGCTCTTCTCCTTAACTCATCAGGCTTTTGAAATTGATGCAATCCCTCAGACTCTTGTGTTTCTTCTGTGCAGTAAAACTTGGTGTAATTGTTTTTAAGTTCAGGCAGTCAGCACCTCTGAAACATGGTGCTAATTTAAGATGATGCTTGCTCTTAATTGGAAGGCTTTGAATACTCACAATGGCCTAGAAACTCTTCTGGTGAGACTCCTAATTCAGAACTGTACTTGAACTTGCAAGATTGCCCCCCTTTTTTTTTTCCCAAAAGTGCTGTCTGTACCCATTATGCACATATTCTGCTTTCTGTACTTGTCACAGTGAAATGGCATCTCCTACCACAGGTTTTACTTGCTGGGTATCTTAAATGGAGTATTTAGGGCTCTGTGACTATGCATTAACTACATTAATTTTGTAATTTGCTTTTGGATATTTTCCTTTTCAGCATTTTGCTATAGGTGCCGATAAGTCTCAGGCTTGTGGGGAGAAATGGGTTGACAACATTGTGCAAACGCTTACAACTTTTCCATATGTAGATATATATTTACTGTATGCTTACTAGTGTGTGTTATAAAGCAGTAAGAAGGAAGATGTGAGTGCAGTAAATTGTCAGGTTTCTCTTTATTGTGAATTAACCAAAATTACATATTTTTTCTGCTTTGGGAGGGCTGATGGCTCCTCCTCAGATACAATAGGATAAAAGTAACTTTAGCCTGTTAATACTGTTACTTATATAGGGCAAGTGGTAATTCAGGGTTGGTGCTGTAGGAGCAGCGCTCTCACTTCTGAGGGGCAGTGCACAGGGAAAAGTGCATTTCGGGAGACGCAATTTGGATGGGGTTTTCTTTGAGAGTAATTTCTTAACATTAGACTTGACTTCTTTTAATTTATGAATTTCTGCAACTATAAGCGGGGAGATATATATACATGCACACACACACATTTCACATGGAGATCTAGCTTGTGAATGACACTTTTAAAAAATTGTTCAGCACTAGATTTACTACTTTCATCTCCATCTGCCTTCTCAGTTGGAGTTAAATACATATTTGTGACTGAGTGTTCTCTAAGCTATACTACCTTATGTGAGAACATGGAAAACCCACATACCAAAGAATACAGAAGTGAAATCCACCTTCTAGCCTGGCTTTCATATGTCCCTAAGTTCTAATGCTTGCTCTGAAAGATTGATGTTTAAAATGCAAAATTTTGTCTTTGTGTGCATTTGTAGGAGTTTTAAGTTCCAACCTGAGATGAATGATCAAAACACCAATGTTCTGTAAATGATGTTAAACTAATCTCTCTAGCAGCCAAACCCAGCCTGCTTGGTTTTATGTAATGAGGTGTCCACCTGATCAGGATCACATGTGGCTAAGCTGCTTACCAGTTCTTCATTTGGAGGTATTACAGGGATGTTTTGTATACAGCCAGTGGAGAAAAGGATGTACTCCTTATTCTTGAAAGATCAACCTGTAGATGTACTAAATTGAGTTCTAACTCCTTGTTGTCATGTTTGCCTGCGGTGATAATGCTCTTGTACAAATGAATGTATTGCAGACCTTCATTTTGGTTTATATCTTCAGTAGCCTCCTAGTCACTCTTAATTAGTGTGCGCAGTCAAATGTTGCTGGTCTCTGTGGCATTTGGTGATTTATTTCACTTTCCATTTTTGCTGGTGACAATGGGAAGTCAAATCATGTGTTGGTGCTCTGTTTCCTTGGGGAGAAAACTGCTGGGTGAGGCATGGTCCAGAAAGCCTTTTGTTCTCTACTACAGGCAGACCTGGTTCATGTACATATGTATGTATTCATCTGATTTAGAGATCTCTCATGGCAAGACTGGCCCAGTAGTCTGTGAGGACTGGTGCAGATGGGCTATCCTGATGTTGGTGTGTTTGCTGCAAGGATAGTGGCTTCACTTGAGCTGTTTTTTTCCTGATGATTTGTTTCTCAAGATGATTGTGTTGGGCTGTGCAGTAACATGTTAGCAGTTGTTTGAGGGAGCTCTTAGTTTTCAACCTGCAGATCTGTGGCTGCTTATAGAGTTTAGTCTGTTCTTCTTTGCCAGTGCTTTCCTGGGGAATTCCTCCTCTGGACCTTCAAAAGTCTCACCAGTTACTTCTAGTGCCAGGATTTCTTGCACAGGTGAGCTGTGGGATAGAATGCTGCGGCTAGACAAGGCCTTCAGGTGATGAAGCAGGGTCTGAAGTTGTTATTCCATGCAGTGTGTGAGCTTCAGAGAAGCTTATGGAGGAGACAAGTCAATAATTGTTTGGCTTGGATGGCTTCACTGTGCTTTGAGACTAATGGAAAATCATTATCAAATGATGACTTTGAGCTAGTTTTTCAAGCTACCAGGTATGAAGGGCATTAAAACTGCCAGCATAACTTAGTTGCAGCCTGAAAAAACTCAACGAAATCCACAGAAGGTGGGAGCTGTGCCTTGGTTCCCAGTTGTGCTGGAGAAGCTTCAGGGCGAGGCACTGAGTCATTGATGTGTTACAGTTGTTGGCAGCATCTCTGACCCGTAGTATTGTGCCGAGGTGCAGCAGATGATAAACATGCCTCAGCACTCAGATCTCAGGCTCTGGCTCCGTGACAGGGATACATTTAGGTAATTTCATACAGTAAGCTTCTCTCTAACAAAATTTTAGCAGTGCAAAGTGTATATTGATCCAGGTCAAGGACAGAGACAGGCAGACACACACGAGCACACAGAGCTGGCTGAGGCCATGCTTCACTTGACTCTAACAGCAGGTTGATACTCAGTGAAGTTTCCATTTAAGAGTAGCTAATTATCATCTCCTTACAGATAACTTCGTGTTTAAATAAAAGCAGTGTTTAACCTTGAAAGTTCCTGTTCTCATTTAGATCTCTTTTCCTCCAACAAATATTTTCTGGTTATGTTATATTTTCAAATGTCTGTGATGTTCTGAGGTGTGGGTCAGGGGGTTGGTTTCTTTCAATTCTTGCATTAGTGAGAATTTTATTATTCTGTTAACACTCTACTATAGCAGGGCTTGCATTTTCTCATGAAGATGTTGTGCTTGGGTTCTTTAATGCGTCACCACGAAGCTCTAAATGCAGCCAGTGAGGTGAACTCAAAAGTCTTCATCTGGTGATGATGTTGCAGAGATGAAACAGAGGTTTAGCAAACTACTTGGTATTTTCTGGGAGTTGCCTTATGTTAACTTCAGTACTGAGATGCTTACATCAAAAGCCAAACATTTTCATTTTTAATCTTTGGGCTTTTCTTTAAAGGCTCTTATGTTATTTTTAGCTCCAGCTCCCTGCCAAAAGCTTTGTTCGTTTTCTTTTGGATTTTGTGTTGATGAATCCCACTAGTTATGATGTCATTGCATAGTGTGAAATGACAGCAACAAAAAGAAAAATCTTACCCATACCATCTGTTACAATAAATATCATGCATTCCTGTTAGATTCCAAGCGGATTTGGATTGCATATTCACAACAGAAGTTGGTCTCTGCTAAGACGTATGGTACCCTCTAGCGTAAAGCTTTTAATCACCAAATTCTCTATATGGTTTTGGATTTGATATGACACATTTCCAGGTCTAAGTTTAGTTGGGGTTTTTTATCAGTGTTTAATCTTCTCTCATTCATATCAGGCCTAGTAACTTGCCAGAAATGGTCCTAGAGGAATCTGCATGAATTAGGATAATTCACTAATACCAAGCATTGGTTGACTTCTTACACTGGTCGTCTTACAGTAATTGTGGCCTGAAATAGAGAGGGGCAGATTTGCTTTAATCTCCTAAGTATTCTTCTCAAAAGATTAAATGCAAAATGTTGATTCAAACCTGTGGTTGGTGTTCCCAGAGAGTGTATTGGCATTTGAATGTGAGTCTTTCCCTGCATAATTTATCAAAGCTCTCACTGAAGAAATTGAATTTGATAGGTGTTTCATTTTATGCCGCCAGATCACAAACATGTTTAGAAACCCTGAAGAATGAAATGGTGTCAGGATCCAAGCAGAGTGCAGAGCCAGCCTTAGCAGCCTTGGTCAAAGATGAATTCTGAAATGCGGGGTACAGCAGTGCTTGTGCATGGACTGAAATGTGCTACCTGCCAGGAAAAAAGGAGACTGAGAAATTGATGAGGATGCATGTTATCGTGGAAACTGGTTATTACTCTTGAATGGAGCAGGATGCTTGCAGCTCCCATTTGAACTTGGGATAAGATTTAAGTGCCTCTAAGTAGTTTGAGTTGCAGGGTTTCAATAACCACTTCATTTCCAGAGGCTCTAAGTAGAGCCTTAGTGCTGGAAATGTCAGACGGTGGAGAAGGTTTTCCCTTGGTAACCAGCCAAAAAAAAAGAGATTTTCCATTTGCAGTGTATTGATGTATTAGAGTTCTGCCTTTGGGCATGGATGGACATGATGTTGTGGCTTACCTGGGCAAGAGCCAGATCCCAGGAGAAGCTGAGGGAATTCTTGAGGGGGTCACAGAATGAAGTTGTGGTGCTCCTGTGGATGTGTGAAGCTTGGGCTTGGGACAGTGCATTGTGTCACAGCAAGAGACACTCACTGGGGAAACAAAGGAAAAAAAAGTATGTTCCTGCCCCTGTCACTCCTGATAAATGCTGTCTTGTTCAAATTGCATCAATACTTGCTCTGCAACAAAGCCAGTCAGTATGTGGATGTCCTGTTTAGGGCACAGCCGCTTTCTTGGAAGCAATTTCCCAATAGCTGAGGCAGAGATGAATGGCCTGCCAGAGCAAAAGCTGGCTGCAGTGGAAGGGTTTGCACTATTGTAGCCCTCCCTTGTCCACAGCTGGCTTTGTGCGCTGAATCACAGCTTGTCACCTGTTCTGTCCCTCTCCTTCTGCCTGTGTGCTTATGCACTTTCTCTTTGTTTCATGGTATGCACATTTGAGTTTGTGAATAAGAACTTGCACTAATCACAAGAGCTGAAATATATTACCTGTGTTTGAATCCATAGTGTTGTTTTTTATGCATAGTGTTTTTAATTAATCTTTAATTTTAAATCCTTGTATCTTGCTGCAGAGTAAATCTTTGTTTCTCAGGTTAAGAGATAAAGAAACGTAAACCAGCTGATCTCTCCCTGCACAGCAGGGCCTTCCCTTTGCATCCTGGCTGCCAGGAAGAGGAACTAGAAGAGCTGGATTCCTCCTGTAGTAGGGCTTTTGAATGGCAGGAAATCTTCTTTCTAGCTTGCTTAAATGTAAAATCCGCAGTACAGACAAAAGGCATTTTGAAGTTGAGGCTGAAATTCCTGTGTTTGGATGGATTTGTTGCGCTCAATTATACTGAACAAGCTTTTGCAACATGCTTCACATGGGAATTAGTGTGATGAGGAGAATACTTTTCAAAGTGTAACTGTATGGGAGGCTTTCCACAGAGTATCTACAGCATGTTAATTCCCTCTTTCACTGCAGGGCCCTGAGTAGAATGCAGCATTGTAGTCCTTTTGTAATAGATGCTGATGGATTTCAGGAGCAGTGCTGTTCTGAAATGGCAACTGTCATACTTTTACTGGTGTGTGTGTGCAAACTGCTAAACTGGATGTTCCAAGGAGGAATATTATGGAGACACCCAGGAAATTTTGGGCTGCAAGCTTCATGTGTGCTGTTGCAGAGACATGAGGAGCACTGCTTTCCAAGACCCTAAATGGCCTTTTGCTCCAGGCAAAAGCTAAGATGACTCTACTTCATTTGCTTTGCTGTCCTTGGTTTCAATTTGGCTTTTTGAGCTTTATATCACTGTCTTTAAAGATTTTTGCAAAGATTTGAATCATTATTCCTCGTTATCTAAGTGGCTGATACCTTTACTCATAATTTTCTGTTATTTTATTTATTAGGCTGTGATTCTTACGTTTATTTTAATCTTATAACTGGGGGCATAACAAACATTTAGCCACAGCTAGCAGCAGCATTAGCTAAGATGGGTTTAATGTGCTGAACTTTCAGCAGCTCTTCCCCTTGTGATGACTTGGAGATGCATTGCCACTAAGAGTCCTTTGTCTTTTTTTTAAGAGGATGCTGCTGACCTACTCTAAGCTATTTCTCAGGCTGTAAAAGAGGGCTGATTTTTACTGTTTATAACAGCAAGCTTTAAATACACCAGATCAAGCAAAGCAGAGATTTCTTTTTGTTTTGTGGTATTTGCCTTGGAATGACTTCTGTGCTTTGGAATGGCTCTTCAGATAGATCTCTGAGTATCATCCATCTCACAATCTCTATCTACATCATGTCCAGGATGATGCTCTTCACTGATGAAGAGGATTAAAATAGTCATTAAGCTGCAGAGCACACCACATGTCCTGTAAAGTACAAAATAAAGATACAGACAGACTGAACATACTGGAATGATACAATCTGTTGGAATGCATCAGGATGGGAACATCTTTAACTTGAGCCAGATTTGAAATGCACGTATCACAGAAAGATGAAACCAGGGCTTAGTTTGCATATAGAAACGCTTGGCCTGGTGCTGTCTGTAGACACACTTTCTTGCTTTCATTTTTCTCTGCTGTGTTTGAGTGGATAGTTCGTCCTGTCTGCCTCACCTTGACTCCTGAGTGCCACTTAAAATGGTGTGCTTGGCACTATTTGTTAGGATGCTTCCTGCAATGAATTAACTTTGGGAACAACCCAAAGCAGAGGACTGTTCTTATTTATTCTCACCTCTCTGGGTTAACGTTCGCATCCTTTAACTGACAGATATAACTATGAAAATACAGACAGCCTCTAACGCAGTTGTGTGACTGTGACTGAATAGTTGCTCCATTTGCCTTTGTTGTCCAGGCTGTAGAGCTGCCACGAAGCCTTGACACCCACTAATCCATTTTGTGCTGGTGACCAAACCTGTTTTCCTCCTCCAACAGGTACTACGATGAGGTAGAAAAGTTCTCAGTGCAATATTCTGAGAATGTTCCCAGCCTCGTAACACAAATCCATGTAGTACTGGTCCCACTGCTGTCCAGGCTGGCTGGGAATTGTGCAGGGAGAGGCAACCTCCAGGATAATTAAAGCATGGTCTGGTAAGGAGCTCATTTGGGCTCTCAATGATATTTTTTTTTTTTTTTTTTAAGTAAGATGTCCAAAGTAAGGATCTTAGAATGAGGTATGTTTCTGGCTGTCTTGTGCTGTTGCATCATCAGACTGTAATTTCAGCATAGCTTTCTGGGGTGCTGCTCTCTTATGATTTGAGACATCTGAATGGATTCAGTAGGGCTAATCCACATCAGAGATTTGCCAGATTCTGACAGAGTTAATATTTGCAGCTGAGATGTGTTCATAGTTGGGTTTCTGAATTAAAAAAACACCTCAGTGGGCCACTTCTGAAGTCAACCAGTGAAGCATAAAACCACCACTCCCCAGGATTAGAACTTTATGCAACATTTTCATCCTTTGACTTTGAGAAAGCACTATTGAAATGACTCAGCCGATGGCTAGGAAAATGGTGAGTGGCCAATTGCATCAATAGGCAGATCAATGTAGCCTTCAACCACTGTCCCAGTGATGGGATTTGCATGTTAAGTCAGCATTTCCATCGCTGTCCTTGTCTGCTTGAAGGGTCAAGGAAAGCAAAACTTTTTTGGAGGGCTGACCATTTCTTTCTTTTTTGTTCAAGCCGGTCTCCCAAGAGCATCTGAGCAGGCAAAAAAAAAGCATCTCTAAGTAAAAGTCAATAGTCACTTCTTTCCCTGCCTGATAGGCATTTCCAAGCAGGAAAATAAAGAGTCATTTGGAATGCTTGTGTTCAAAATAACATATCTTGACAGTGTTCTTTACAGTTCCTCCAGCTGGTCTCTATACAACAACAAAAAAAGCTTCTATGATGGACAGCCTGGGCAAAGGGTTTTAAAAAAAAATTTAAAAATACTAGTACATTCAGAGACCTTGAGGAGGAATTTCAGTTGATGTGATGGAAGTTCTCAGTGGATAGTGCCTCTTTAAGGCATAACAGGATTGTCTAAAACTGTTCCTCTTGCTCTTTTTCGAAGAGTGATTTCCCTTGCTGTTGCAGAACAGGCAGTTTTTGCTTCCACCTTTGTAATAAAGCTTTCAGCACCTGATGGCTTTGTGCTTCGAAGCCCTCAGTGAAGTGTCAAATTACTTAAAACTCATCAAGGGCCCAACCATCAGGTGGGTGCAGCTGCAGTGTGTAAATTCTTCCACTAATCTTATGGTCAATTGTATTTCAGCTAAGCAGACAGAAGAGAACCCTGCCTTGAAATTTTTGAGAAAATGCATAAGGAAACATCAAGGAAATAATTATCAGTGTACACAGGGTTCATTCTTCCCACCGAAACCTGGGAGAGACTATAAAGAAGTTAAAATCTCATTTTTTCAAAGATAAAAATCACCTCTTCCATTTTGTTTTATTTCCATGCAGTGCTATACAATCTGATACAGCTCAATAGAGTGAAGAGCTTTAAAATTCAGCATAAGAAATTCAGGTGTTCAACGTGCAAAGCCAGGTAAATATTCTGCAATGATAGCCCTGAAATACTGGAGGTTCTAGGCTTGGTTCTGTGGAGCTAGTTTTATTTTCTGGATCAGCAAAATCAGTAAAGGGCATCTCAGCCCAGACAGCTTGAGTCTGTTCTATAAATTACCACTTAATTTTCTAATAGCATTAAGCAGCTGTTCTAAGTAGAGCTCTGCTGCTTCCTGTGAAGGAACTGGTTAATACGTCCATTAGAGCTTGTGTGCAAGCCTAGCTGTGGGGTGATGCTGCGACTGTTAAACCCCAGCTGATGAATTAATGCTTCAGAAATAAAATGCTGCTAAATAACTAAGGATTGCTTTTAAAGAGTGGAAGAAATGGAAGTACATTAAGCCATTGCTGAGGTCCTTTACTTTCTGTGACCCTGCTGCTGACAAACTTTGAGGGTACTTGGAAAGGCTTTTTGTCATTTGACTTCCCTTGTGTCAGACTGCTCAATCCAGGTGTTTAAGTTCCAGGGAATGGGTGGAAGTTCACTTTTCATCCTCTGCTTTGGAGGAAGGTAAATTGGGAGATTTGAGCCTGTATTCTGCTGATGGTCTCAGGATCTCTTGAGGACTGGGTGGCTGTGTGTAATAAGCTTAAAAATAAATAAAGCTTTTGCCCTCAGACTCTTGGAAGCAAGAAATGTTGCTCCGAGCCTTCTTCCTGCACTCCAGCCTCTTCCCTACTCAACCAGGGTAGTGCTTGGCATTCTTCAGTCTACCCTTGCTTGTGGGCTTGTTCCCTCACCTTCAGTTTGCCGGCAGTAGTGGAAGGCAACTGGCAGCCTTTCACCACTTTTATTGCTGTTTACTGAGATCAGAAATAGCTGCAGTCCAGAAAATGAAAGACTGTTTTGGTGACAAATTTGAGATGGTTTTGCTAAGTTAATTCTCTTGCATTTATTTTTTTTGCTGTGAGTGGTAGGAACTTTTCCTAATAAGCAGCTAACTGTAAACGAAACTTTCTTGGCACAGTGTTCACATTGAAGTTTTCTTTAAGGAAAATGTTGTTTACTGGAGCTGAACAAACTTAGAGTGTCACTATAGGAATCTCTTTAAAGCACTGATTTCTGCACACTTAGACATTAAAGGTTCTTAAAAGATTTTGTTTTGTATGTGAGCAGTCATGTAAGCTGCTGCCTGAAAGATGCTCCATAACAACTCATAAATAACAGGAGGAGGTGTATGGGAAGATGGTTTTGGTTTAAAATCCCAATTTCCATTATTTTCCAAATAGATTTACTAAGAGCCAGAGTTGCTGTCTGTTCTCAGTAGCAGGTACTAACTGCTGACTGTTTTCATAGACTTGAAATTCGTAGAAGTAACCTGTGCTTTTGAGTGGACTTAAAAAGTTTAAAGTATCAAAGTATCCTCAGTTTTTATGCTGGAAACAACAAGGCTGTTCCATAATTTTTTTGGTAACTTGTTAATTTTGGTCTGGATCAGTATAAGCTCGGCAGAGCTCAGGGAGCAGCAATAAGGACAAAAGCAGCCCTGTATTTTGGCTGTGGTTTCCAGTTTTCAAAAGGTGGTCATTAGCATGGCTTGGAAACCCAAGACTCAAAAGCCTCATGGTTTTCTTCTGCAGATTTGAAGTTTCATCTGAATTGTTTGAAGGACAGAATTACCAATTAATTGGGTTGGGTTTTGGGGTTTTTTTAACAGAAGATTGTGAATTTAGGGGTGGAAAGCAATAGGCATGACCCACAGAGCTCCAGTGTGGTCAGAGCAAGACCTGTTAAATCATTCTTGTGTGCTGTCAGGAAGTTGCTGTGTAGCCTAATTGCAAGACTTGAAAATCCTGAGTAAGTATTTTATCATGTTCCAAAACATTTGCAGTCTGTACACGCAAATAATCTGTGATGCTGAAAAACACCCATAAGGGGATGGATACTTGAACCAAGCTCAGACTGCATTGGAAACTGCATTCCTGCTTGTTACCCTTCTTTTATCTTGCTTTTTTCCCCCCGCTGGAATTTTTCCTTGCCACTTCAAATTCTCTGTTAAAATATGCCCTTCAGTTTCCTGCTTGCCTTTTGGATCATTGTGTTTTAGATAAAACCACAATCTGTGCAGCCTTTTTATCTGGAGTCAGCTGAGTGGTCAGACAAGTGGATAGAGTGAGGAACCATAGGTTCTTGCAGTGGCTCCTTTGCACAACTCCCAGTGAGCTTCACAAGATCTGTAAAACAAATGTTCCTGCCGTTTTGAAGAAGGAATTTTGGTTTGTTCCCTCCTGGAATGCTAAATCACTTTGAATCATTAGTAAGGGGTTTATTTTTCTGTCTGATGTTAACAAATGATTCTGTCTCTTTTCTGCCAGTTTTGGCCACTAGGAAAGCTAGTGGAGAACTCGTGTGGGTGTGTGACTTGTGATGAGTTTTAGTGCAGGAATTACTTTTGCCTTGAACAAATTGCTTTGAAGTGACGAAAGATTTTCTGAAAGTACTTTCCTGTGTTTTATGGAATCTGTATCCTGGTAACTACAGTGATTCTATTCCCTAACTCTTGTGTAGCTAAAGTGTCTTAAGATGGCATGAACTCTCCTATCAAACCATGGAGAAGTTACTTACAAAATAGCATCTCTCAGTACTCCTCCACATGTGCTGCTCTCAGTGATGCCTTTGTGGTATCAGCAGTGATGGTTCATATTGGCAATCAGCTCAGAAGTGAAAGATCTGAGAGTTAAACTTTTCAAACGCTATTAAGCCATAGCTGCTGTCCTTAAGCTTTGGTTTGGATCTCCCTTCTGGTTGTCCAGGAAGGCAAAATTGCCCCATGGCTGTTTTTTCAGTAGAGTATTAGTGAATGTGAAAACATTAGCTTGCACTCAAGTTTTTGCTTGCTGACTGGCTAACAGGACATCTTGGGTCTCTGTGCCTCAGATGCCCAAATAAATAATGTGGGAAAGCAGCAATTAGTCAGGCCATGCAAGACAGTGTGATGACACAGATTGGAGTGAGGAGACGAGCATTAAACTGAGCTGAGCCCGCTGCCAGGTGACCTTAGGCAAGTCACTTGACTTTGTGCCTCAGTTTAGCCCAGTGATAAATAGGCCTCGCTCCCTTTCCTGGGATAGGACTTAGGATGACGTCGTAAAAAGGGAACTTTAAATAGAGCCGTGGCAGTGTTCTGCTGCAAGGGAAAGGAAGTGGCCGTGTGTCTGTCTGACACAGCTTGGAAATTGTCCCTGACGTCCTTGTGACATGTGGAAGGCGACCTGGCTGATTAAACCTTTTTGGACCTACCTGTGTGCTGTGTGAGGATTATCAGTGTTTGTGCTTTCCTCTTCTCTCACCCTTATTTTTAGGGTGGCTTTGTGTTAAACTGTTCCAGTCCCAGCCATTACACCGAAGCTGTACTTTAATTTCAGGGCCTCAAGCTTTCAAATGTTTTTCAAAGCACACAGTTCTGGGTATAGTAACATTTGTTCAGGGAACATTGCAGTGGAATTGTTACGAACTTTCTCTCCGGGGATATAAAAGAGGATGCCAAAGGCAACCATGTTACACAAGCAACTTCAGGAAGCTGAGGCAGTGCTGAGTCGTGGCTTTCCTGGATCTGATCGCCTCTCCCCCAGCCTAGCTGTGCACCAGCACTGCCTGCAGTGTGGCACTCCCTATCGAAATGCAGCAGTTCCCAGTGCAAATGTCTCACATGCAGATTATGTGCCCATTGACTCATATACACCCGGTTTATGGAGCATGATAAACTTAGAGAGGGAGGGGGAAATAATCTGATACCTCCTGAGTACAAATTCCAAGGGCAAAAGGGCTGCCCATGAGTCGCAGGTACTTGGAAATCTCCCCTTTTCCTTGTAGAAAGGCAGTGGAATGTGCAAATCGGTAAGGAATGCTTCAGGCTGCAGCAGGTCTTTGTAATCCTGCGGTTGCTGTTGGCACATATGGAAGTACGTGGATTATTGTCACTGAATTTCCGAGTGTTCAAGGCTTCCTGTCGGCCATAAAGACAGGCATCTAAATATAAACTGCACCCCAGCTACCACTGCAGCTCCTGCCTTGGCTCCCAGTTCTCTGCTGGTGCAGACTCCTCCACCACAAAAGTCAATAAAGGACAAGCAGATGAGAACTCCACCCCTTCCAGCAAGTTAAAGCAAGCCAAAGACTGCTTTAGTGAGATTTCTGCCATTTAAATTCAAAAGCAAACACAGGCTGGTATTATCAGCTCACACCAGATCTGCCTGCAGACAGTAATTCTTCCTGTCTTGGACCCCTGCCCATGTGCATTATTGTAATTATCAGCAATTTAAAAAAAAATAAAGCAATAAAGCTAGGATGAGCTGCTAGTCTGTAGATTTACTGCCTGCTGTGTCAGGCATTCATTAGCCTTCCTGGGTTCAAGCCACCTATCTGCTGAATAAAAGCAGGAAGAGGAGCTAAGGAAAACAAAGCATGAAACGCCATTTGAAGCATGAATTGAGAGCTCTGCTTGCATTTACAAGTTATAAATCCAAAACCAGAGGAATTTTAAGTATTCTGTTGAGAAGTTCTTGTGTGTAAAGTCCCTCTGCCAAGTTCCCTCACTTTTTGGTTGAAGTGTTGATTTCCTGAATTCTAACTTACCATTAATTCCCAGGTGAGATTCATGGCAATGAATGTTAGATTTAAGGGCCGTATGGCATGTTGTGACCCAGGAAGGCTGAGCTTTACAATGCCAGCCCAGCTGTTTTCCTTCCAGTAGCTTCAGTTTGTGACTACAGCTCTTCTTGATTTTCATTTTGCCAAGGGCTGGCCTCTCCTCGTGGAAGGAAAAAGGTCCATGAACATCAGCTAGAGGCAACAGTAATAAGGGGTGTGCAGTTGAGGCAGTTGAGTCCCTGCACGAACATTCACACCAATTTTTCAGCCCAGAAAGGGCAAAACATTAGAATTCTCAGACATTAAAAAGCAGCAGCCATGGAGGGTTGTATTCACAGGAAGGCTGGTAAGATAACAGCATTCATTTTTATGTCAAAGGAACTGTTAGAATTCCTTAGTGGTCTTGAAAGTGTTCAATTTATATCCTCCATGTCTGTGGGTATTGCACTGATATAGGGAGATTTGCAGAGTTGCTCAGCTAGAGTAGGAAATGTAATTTAAAAAAAAATCCAGAAAAAGTTCTTCCTTTCCTTTAATTAAGTTAAGGTGGGCAGTGTGATTTATCTGAATAAGGAGAGTGCCGAACAGCCCATTGCAAAGTCCCTCAGGCTATGGTACACGTGCACCCTGATTTAATAACGAGTATTGCTTTCGAGTGCCTCCGCTTAATTAAAAACAAACAGCACAAGTAATCTTTTCAAGTGCTGCCCAGGTTTTTGTTTTTGTCAGTGTAGCAGCAACTGGTTGTGGAGTACATGTAACTCTCAGGAGCAGGAAATCTGATCTGACCTGTAGAGAATCCTACAAAAGGCCCTGCCTTGTCACCAAAGGGCAGGGTAGCCAATAATCTGTTTTCTGGCCACCAAATCAATACAATTCTCCATTGGAGCTTTCTTCAGCAGCTTATAAATACTAGAGGCTGGAGTTTCAGTCTTAAAACAGCTTGATCTTCCATGGTTTTACGTGGAGAGCTACTTGTGTTACTGCAGAGGAAGCCTCATGGAAAGCATGGGCGGTGTGGGTTCTCACAGGCTCTCCAGGCTTCTCAAGCTCCCATCCACTCTGGTTTTGCTGGAATAAAGGTTCATTCTGGCTAATCTGATCAGATGGACAAGGCTACGGTCAAGTTTGACCTCACTGAAAATGCAGAAGTCAGTTAAATATGACATTTTGCATCTACCTTTGTGATATTAAGGAAAGCTCTCAGGAACTAATTTCTGTGAATTATAATTATCAGCTTCTCTTCATAAGAGAAAAGCTCCAATCACCCTTCAATTCTAATGTCCCCACCAGCCTGCCAGAAGGTTTTCCAGACTAGCATTCCATAGGGAGCTGTATGGACAGCATGTGAAGTAAGTTATGTTGTGATGAGGTTTAACAGATCCTGGCAATAAAAGGCAAAGGACATGGACGTGGTTTTCATGTTTAGGTCTTTATAAACCAGAACTGCAATGTACTGCTTGTGTTTCAGTGGTAGATATAAAATATTCTTTATTTTACTAAAGTCTCTAGCCTTATGTCCCTCCTTTGGGATGGGGGATACTTGCAGGAAGAACAGATATGACCCTTTTTAGCACCTGGAGCCCAGGCCTCCAGGTGGGTAATGCTCATGCGTCAAACCTGGTGTCACAAGCTGAAGAGGCCAGTAGTAAATAAAAGCCTGGATACTTGGGCAGACACTTCCATCAGAGAAAATGAAGATTTAGAGGCTTGAATTCCAGTGTTTGAGGACCATAAATCAGGCACTGGATGGCAGGGTGAGGAATTTAACTGATATTAACTGGCCAGAGATTTATGTGTTTATGGAATCAAAAACTTTGGTCTTGGAAAGCAAACTGGATTACAGAATTATACCAGAAGGCAGAGCCCAGTTCCTCTTGAAACATCTTGTAAATGCAAGTTCCAGTGAGGAAAGTAATGGTTTACAGAACAGTCTTTTCCCAAATAACATTTGTCTTGCTCTCATGTTATGGGTATTATAGGATAATAGCTACTAAAATAATGTTCAACAAGGATGTACACAACTGGAGGAACTCTCTTCCATCATGCATGTGTTGCCCCACCCGATCTGTCAGGCTGCTTATTTAAGGGATTGAATAGTTGCTCCCCAGCACTAAAAGAAGCAGCTGCTTCCATTTATGGCTGGGAAATTCCCAGAGAAAAATGTGCTGTTGGGTTGTTCATCCTTTTGCAATGTGGAATGGGTGAATTTTCTGAAGTACTAAAGAGCTTAACTAAGGACATGGCTTTATCCTAAGATTCATGCTGGTTTACATGTTTGGCAGCCTTCCTTTTGCAGAGTGATGCCTGAGTGTAGCCTGAGGGATCCGCTTCCAGTTTTCGTACGCTGAAGGCAATTGTGGGAAGCATCAGAAAGTTGCTTGGTCCCAAAAGGCTCTTGTAGGTGACCTTTTTCCCAGTTTGTCAGTGTTAAAGCTGTGGCCTCCATGGAGTTTGGAGGTGCTGTATTCTCTCATTACAGCTAAAATGAGATTAAAGTACTAAATGAAATAACTGATATGATTGAGGGCTGGAGTGGATTGCCAGTGGAGGAAGAATTGAAGCCCATTGCTCAAAAATCTTGCCTTGCAGGTTCTGGGGTTAAAGAGTGCATCTCAAAGTTCATTAACTCACCCAACAGCACAATTCAAGAGAAGATTTCTGCCGTTTGATTAAAAGTGATGAAACCAAGCAAGTAATTAGTCTCTTTGTTCAGCTGTGAGTTGGGGCTTAGCATGTTCTGGTAGCTACAGCAACAGCACTCCGACTGATAAGCAAACTATGTGAGCAATCCAGGAAGGAGGAATGATACCTTTGCAGGGAGCAAGCTGGAGAGGCAGCAAAAACAAACACTGGCTCACATCAGTATGTAAACAGGGGATGATCATGATTTCAGGAGGTTGGTATATGTTTGAAGAGGATTTTTGCTCATGCAAGAGATGTGACAAATGGATTGGAGCCTGCACCTCTCCTGCTCACGCAGCTCCCTTATTGTGCTGCAGACTTGTTAAGCTTGCTTTGAAGGAGCCAGATTTCAGGCATCAGCAGTGCCATCATAGCACATACATTTATTCTCTTTTTATGCCCTGTATTCTGACAAGGGTTAATACTTGCTGGGTTCTTGATCTTGCATTTCTTTTTGTTTTTTTTCCAGGAGTGGAACTTGGATGTGGTTGCAATGTTGTCACCAAACAAAACTGTTTTGGGGATTGTTTCCCTTAGCATGTCAGGTCGTGTTCTCTCTGGAAAATGATTGTTGGTACCAAAGTGGTGCTTGTTTGGAAAGAGATATAAAGGGCCTCCTAAAAAGTTTGTGTGTGTTTAGGGAGTTATGAAGGATTATTCTACATTGGCTTCTTTCTTCTGAAAAGACACAGCAGGGAGGAGGATGGTGCAAGACCTGTCACAGGCTCTGCTGTGTGCACTGGTAAGATGTTTATTAAAGGCTTGCTTTGTGAAAGAACCAAGTCACTGTACAATATTCCCAGCCTCTGTCTGTTCCTCAGAGTTCCTCCTGTACCTGAACTATGTGACTCTTTTTTCCTTAGGACAGAGAGTACAACAGACATACCCACACTAAACTTGAAAATATATGTGAACTTGGCAGCATTTTGATACTGGGACATCGATGCTACTCTCTATTACATGTAGTTTGGTATTTCATTACTTTGTGGTCTGTGCTAAAACACGCTGTCATGAGCATCTGTTGGTTGGAAGGGTCAGAGTAAGTAGAAACCACTTGTATAAGACTGTTTCTCTTAAATGATGCATGGATGAATAGTACTTAAAACTCAAGGGGTCATTTTTCTGCAGTTAATACTTGAATTTATGCTTTTGTTCCTCAGGTTGGTTTTCTCCCCCAAGCACTAATCTTGTGTTCAGCACTAAACTATGCTTGACTTTCTGAGTGTTGAAATGTCTTATCTCCAGGCAGAGAGATAAGGGGAGGGGGAGAAATGAGCTAATTGTAATGGAGTTATTATTTTTCCTAATATCCAGTAACTAAGAGCTGCACAAAGTCTAGTTGAATTGTACTCTATTCCTTTATTTCCTTTAAGCATACAAATATTGGTATGAGCTGATGTGGGTCTGCAGGCAGTAGGGAATGAACAGTGCCCACAGTAATTTATGCATTTTTCAGTGCACAAAAGTTAAATATGAAGGCCAGACTGGTAGCCTGAGTTTGTGTTGCCTGCCAGTGGTAAAGCAGCTTAGGGCCAGCAGACTGTGCATTGCTGTTTCTATCTGGAGTAGTTGAAATGGATTTCATTCCCCTAAACACCTTAAAGAGCTTTTGATTTAGGAGTTCATCTGGATTTTTTGCCTTATGCCTCTTTCTCTTTTACAACATCTAGTAGTTATTTAAGGAGAGCATGTTCAGCTCCCAGCATCCACTTGGTCTTCTCAGAAAAGAATAGTCTGCAATTAATTTACTCCTCTTTTCTTCTTTCGGTCAGCCAGCAAGATTTCAGAAAGGGGCCCTGACCTTGTTTTCATTGATCAGTCTGCAGTTTGACCCAAATGTGGGCCTTGGCTATCAGGTTCTTGTCTGCTGGTGCAGTCTGGGAAGTGCACAGAATACACATCTGAAACAGCTCCCCATAAGAGTGCACTGAATGGGACACAACAGGCTTTGAGAAGCTGGTTGTCACAGCTGTTTTCTCTGATTCAGCAGAAATCATCTTTATTTGTATGTTTGAGCAAAAATCTTAGGTATTTCTATACCAAATATTTGATGATATTAGGATAAACACATAGCTTTTAACTCTGAGCAGGATTCTTGCAGTGGGACGCAGTTATTTTATTATTAGTAGTAATACCTGCTTGTATGTAACCTCACAGAGGTCCTTCTCCCAAAAGCTATTAGTGTTAGTTATTTAGTAAGTTTTTCAGACATCTGTTTTAGCTCATGTAGTTGCAGCCTTTTAGTGGGAATTACTCTTGGTTTTGGTAAGCTGTTGTTTCAATTATAAAAACAGAGTTTGGGAAAACAAATGCCTTGCTGCTGAAAACTTGGGGTGGGCTCAGCATCTCAAGGAATGTTACAAAATAGTTTGCAAGACTCCACTGATATTCTGGATCAAGCTGGAGCTGTCTGAGAAGATGCCAGAGAGTTTCTGGTTCTTTGAGTTGTTGAGCCTTTGATCAGATAATGCAATCAAGATGTTTGTCTTCACAGGCCCTTGCAGCCAATGCTGGGACAGGGTTTGCGGTGGCAGAGCCTCAAATTGCCATGTTCTGCGGGAAGCTAAATATGCATGTGAACATCCAGACTGGGAAATGGGAACCTGACACTTCTGGGACTAAGAGCTGCTTTGGAAGAAAGGAGGAGATTCTGCAATACTGCCAGGAGGTGAGATTTTCTGTGTAATTGTGACTCTTCACTGCTGTGAAGGAATTGGATTCCAATTTAGCTGCTCAGTAGCAAATTAACCCTGCAGGAGATGAGCTTGCTTTTGCCTAGTCCAATTCCCTGCACTGTTGTGCTGCGTTATTGTCCAGGAAGAGCAGGGAGGACACTGCAGTGGTATTTAGAAGCTACCTCAGATCAGCTCACACTGCCACAGAAGGTCCTTGGTCTGTAAGTCAGAGGATTGCAGGGCTTTACCTCAGTGTTCTACCCCTGAGCTGGGGCATTAATCAGCATCTGCTCCCCGTTGTGTAAAATGAAACCTAACACCTATTCTGGTTAGAATGTGGCTGTGCTGTTCTCAGTGATGTGCTCAGATCAGCCAGAATATTAGAAAAATATTTTAATCAAATTTTGACAGTATTTTTAAGTTGTTTAGACTTTACTGAAAAAGATGTAATCATCTTCTAGTGTGTTCCAGATACACTGTAACATATTGGTCTTGTCCAGTGTCTTTAATTGCTCCTCTGAGGGGACAGGCATGTAAAATACCACAAGGAATGTATTTTTTTTTTTAACGGGAGAGCAACAGAATGTACCATGTCTGGACTGGAAAACTTTTAAAAACTGTTTTACAAGGCTGATATAACTGAGGCTGTATTTTTTTCATGTAGTAGAAGACTAAATATAACTCAGTGTCTGGACTTGAGAACTTGAGCAGGGCATAAGGATCAAATTAATACATCATAAATGGACCAGGCATGAGGAAACCTGAGGATGTGGGTGCATAACTTGACAAGTGATGAGAAAGTCTGAAGACGTTACTAAACCCTATTTGATGGTGATTGCTGTTCCAGGGGGTATTGTGCCACTCCAGAAAGAATTAAACAGCTACATCTCCTCCAAACCTGAATACCCAAATGCTCCTCCTCCACTGCTATGCAAATCCAGACCTGTCAGCTTAGTGCCAGTGAGGACTCTTGCCCTGACCTGGCTTTCTCCTGCCTCAAAGCAGTGGCATATCTATTTCTGAAGCCCTGTGTGACAGGCAGCTGGAGCTTTTTATGTCTCCAGCTGTTGTGAGCTTGATCCAGAGCAGAGTGTGTGTCCACGTGCAAGCTCCAACTTGTTCCTATGTAGAGAATCAGCCTCACTACCATGGTAGGAGCTGCTCTGCACATTCTCTGTCCTTTCTGGAGAGAAACCTCTCTGTCTGCTGTTCCCCAGATGTACCCAGACCTTCAGATCACCAACGTGGTAGAAGCCAACCAGCCCGTCAGCATCGACAGCTGGTGCAAGCGTGGGAAGAAGCAGTGCAAGGACCACACTCACATCGTCGTGCCCTACAAGTGCCTGGGTGAGTGTGTGCTGGGTGTGCTGTGCATTCCTGTGAGAGAAGCAAGGAATTGCCTCCTGGATTCTTACAGAGAGAACAACTCAGTTTGTAAGACTTCTCTTGTATCAGGTTGTCATTTCCACAACTTTCACTGAAACGATTTTCTTTCCACAAGATGGAACTCTGCCTTTCTGGAGCAGATTGACAGCTTGGTAACAGCTGTGGTAGAATAATGATGCCTGGTGTGAAAAACAAATCCCCATTCTCTCTGCAACTGCCATAAAAACCTGAAGGCTATTGTATCTGAGTACCACAAAGACACTGGGATTTAATACTTTGATCCTATTTTTGTGAAGCTTCAATATTTTGTTGCCTTGGAGACTTAAATGCTCAATATGCTCAGGCTTCCTGCTTGGTCTTGGCAAAAGATCTCTATTCTGTTTCAGTGACTATATTTAAACTTTGCTGTTTCAAAGAGGCCCTGTTTCTTGCAGCTGTATCTCCTGTCCCCATTTTGAACTGTGAAAGAATATGAGAACTGTGATGGATTTCATGGCGCTTTCCAGAATCTCCCCACCCACTGGAATCAGACAGCATGTCTTAACTGGTTAACCTGTGACTTCTGAGCTGTGGGCTGTAGGTGACACTGTGCTGCCCCGTGTGTGTTCTTAGGAGTGAGCTTCGTCTCAGCTGACTTTCTTTTCAGTTATCCACTGGAAAGACTTGTAAGAAGTCTCAGGACAGTCTGATTCCTGGGCGCATTCAGTAGGAACCAGTTTCCATAATTTGTGTCTGTGTCTCAGGTTACCATGTGATTTGATGAGGGAGGACACCAGCAAAGCGGCAGAACCATGTGCGTGCTTTGTCCTTTATGTAATGCCTTCCACTAGACAATCATAAAGCACTTCATTAAACAAAATTTATTGTGGACACATCCTGGGAGAAAGGTGCTTGTCTTTATAGATGTGGAAATTCAGGTTTGGGAAGCAACCAAGCCCAAGCGATCATAAGGAGAACTTCTGATGGAAATAAGGATGAAAGCAAGATCCCTAGATTTATAAGGAGTCATCTCTTAGAAATAATCCTTCCTCAAGCCTATTCTCCAGCTGAAAAATAAGCTGATTTTACTGACACGGCCCTAAAATTTGTAAGCATTAAACTATTTATTCAGGTTTTTCATTAGCGTATTTCACAGTGTTCATGACTTGCAGGCCCCAGCCTGTGAGGCAGCTTTGGTTTTCGCATCCGAGTTGCAAGTCTGGAGTCCATATATCTATAAAATAATCTTTGTCTTTAGCACTTCACAAATTGCTTGTTGTAAATGAATGGTGCATTTCTCTGGGATTATAGTCAAACTGTGCAATTTTGTTCCCATTCTTGGTTTTGTTTTCCGTGACACATTAATGCACAGAGTACCTTGAGGTAGGATCCTGCCACCACACCATGTTTCGTCTTCTCTGCCCCTCCCTCACCAAGGAAAGCTCCTCTGTATTTCAAAGATGAAGAGAAGAACCCATGAATTTTCTGCCTTCAGCCCCCAGAACCACAGTCTCTTGGTTTTAAAGTTTATTCAATTTTGCTTTTCTTATCAGAAGTATTTAAACCTTTCCTGACAGAGTAGGATGAAAGATTATTAACTCAGAATTCTAACTGGCCTGTTTTGAAATAAGAAAGTGGGGAAAATACAATTTCTCTGTTATTTTAGAATGGAAGTAATTGCAAAGGGATGATGAAGGTCATTTGATTTCATTAACTTCAATTATCAGGTAATCTAAGTCTAAACTATTTAACTTCTCTATACTGCATAGATGTGTCCATGATCTTTTAGTATCAACACTAAGGAGCTGCAAAAAAATTGGTCATGCAAACAATATTTAAAATATGTTTTGAAAAGATAGTGTAAAAGATTGGTTGGACAAAGAATTCTGCTGTGTGGAGACTCTGTGAGAAAAAGTCTTTGACTTAAAAGCTTTTCTCCAATTTTAATAAACGACTCCTAAAGCTACTGGTCATGTGTGCAGGGAATGCTGCTTTTAAACACTTGGGCTGAAGATCTTTCCCTGGTCTTCTCAGAGTATCTAGCTCTCTCCTTATTTTACAATTACTGAATGCAGCATTTGAATCTGCAAGAAAGAAAGAAAAACTTCAGCTTGGAGAAAATTTCACGTTTGGATTTCAGTGGTTGTGTTTACTGGGACTTCTGGGGTAAGAACAGGAAGTGATGCTCATTTAGTTCTGATCCTTAATTCATATTAAGGATAAACTGAATGATGATGGAAATTTGGGTTAAATAGCTTTTAAGTCCAAGTAAAGCAGAGTCTGTACAGCAGAGAGATTCTCTCTCTCCCCCATCTTCCTCAAAAGCAAAAGTCTGGGTTTGGCACAAAGATTGTGCCAAAGCTTCCTTATGCCAGTGAGATTGTGGTTACCTAGATATTGGAATGCAGTGTATTTGCCGATTCTGGTTGTACTGTAATATTTAGGCGGTATAGTTTTTATTTTCCAGCCCTCTGTGTTTTGGTTAGGGCAGTGAATGTGCTGCAGTTGATCTTGAATTAAACCATCTGGAAACGAAACAGAACAAAACCAAACAAGACTTGCTCAGCTACTGAAAACACAGATAACACTCTCAGCATATAAAAATTTCCAGACTGTTACAGCAACAGACAGCATGAAGAAACTTTGGTACGGTGCAGCTCATTTGGAAACAGGTGATTAAGTGGTTTGAAACTTCCGAGTGCAGACACAATCTTCTCAAAGATTTGAGTGAAATCTCTTCAGTCAATCCTTTCATGGAAAAACAGCTATTTATTAACTTGCACTGTAAACTCTGCCTTCAGTTCAGCTTTAGGGGTCAGCAGGATCACCTCATGCTCCTGATTTTACCTTGGAATCTCTGAGGCTCTGTTTTTCTTTAGATTCTCAGAAATAATTTTCAGATCTGGTGTGATTTGTCTCCTTTAAGAATATACCAAACCCTCAAGGCACATGCAAAGTGCACTTTGAGGGAGTTCTGATGGAGGCTTTATTTGCTCTTGGAAGCTGGATGAGTGTGAACTGTGGCCTTTGTGTTTTTCAGTGGGTGAGTTTGTAAGCAATGTCCTGCTGGTTCCTGAGAAATGCCGGTTCTTCCACAAGGAGCGCATGGATGTGTGTGAAAGCCACCAGCACTGGCACACTGTGGCAAAGGAGGTAATGGAGGCACTGGGACAAGAATGTTTATTCTGGAGCTGTCCACTTGGATGCTTGTAGTGTTGGAGCATAGCAGTGTTTCTCTCTGTACTGCTGTTCCCATGTTCCAGTCAATGAACTAGGTAGACAGCAAGGAAGTAAAAATTTAAAAGTACTCAAGTGACTTAAAACACCTGTGTAGCAGTTGAGTTACTCTTCATGAAAAGCTGTCCTAAATAGCTTATCCATATCACAGAGCTAGGAATTGAAATCAGCTCTCTGGGATACTGCTTTAACCAATGGTTCAACCCTCTTTCTTTTCTCTTTCCAGGGAGAAACAGTGAGCATAGGATAGTTCCTATTTCTCTTGCAGATTTTGCTTTAATGTACCTTCTGCTGCTGGGGATTTGGTTGAGAGAACTTGCCTGGAAGCAATCTGAGTTTTGTTGGGACTGATTAGTGGAGGTTTTACATAAGAGATGGATTATATTCTCAGAATAAAATTAGCCCATGGTTTTGGGGGGTTTTTGTGTTTTTTTTATCTGACTAGCTAAACTATTGAAAAAGCTCTGCACTCCCCTTTGAAGCAGGGGTAATAAAAACAAGATCATGGCAGAATGTGCATGTTTTCCATTTTGTAGAAGCAACAATTGTAGAAACAGCAACACAAAGACCAGTTGTTAACCAGATGAGGTTAAGGATGCTCCACTTAAAATTCCTATTTCTTTAAAATCCTGTGAGCAAAAGTCCATCTAAACAAAGCTGTACTAGAGGAATTGCCTTTTAATTGAGAGTAAACTTGTTAATGTCTAGAAAATTGAAAAATCATTTACTTTAAATGTAGTTGGAGAACTTTTCCAGCAATATTTGGCTCATTTTAAATCCGTGCTGTAACAAAGCAATGGACAAAAGGGTTCTAATGGGTATATTAAAGCTTTTCTTCATTCTTTTCTGGTCACCTCAAAGCCAAGTATTTCCTTAGTTTAAGAGAAGTGTATAGACATAATGTCTAAGCATAGTTTACATTCGACTTTTTCTTGAATTATCTGATTGATTTTCATCTACAGCATGGTAAAATAATCTTGACACAAAGTCCATTTGAGCATTTACTCATTTGCTCCAATGTAAAGTTGAATAGATGAAGTTTAATGAAATGGCCAGCCCAGAAAAGCAAACACCCTCTCTGGTTCTTTCAAGTGTTCTCCATTGAGTTGGCACAAAATGTTTAGGTTTTTTTTCCTGAACTTTGCCAGGCTGACAAACCAGCAGTTGTTTGGGCTGGGGTGTGAAATGTTAACACCAGGAAGTACTGGGTGTTTCTGAATCTGGGACTTCTGTGGGTTTTTTGTTTTGCACTACAAGTTTCAAATCCACTTTCCTTTGATGTTCAGATTTAGGTCATGTTGCTGTTGTTTTTGCCGTAAAACTTAAACCATTCTTGGGATCTCTGATAGGCAAACTTGAGCTTTATCCAAAGGAAGAACATGTTGCTGAACTGACATGAATGGGCTCCCCTTTCAGGCCTGTCTGACAGAAGGGATGGTCCTGCACAGCTATGGGATGCTGCTGCCCTGTGGAGTGGACCAGTTCCATGGAACAGAATATGTGTGCTGTCCTCAGACTAAGGTTGTGGATGAGGCTCTGTCCAAAGAGGAAGAGGATGAGGATGAAGACTATGACCTTTACAAGAGGTAGAGTTCTTACTGATGTAGAAGTTGACAGCTTTGTATGTAAAACTGCTGCTTGGGAATATTTCACACAGCAGCTCCCTTTGTGGTGAGGATTGAGTGAATTCCTGTGCTTCTGAGTTTCCTAATAAAGGAGTGTCCTGAGCCTGAAGAGGACAAATGACTTTGCAGTGCCCCTTTTAGTGGAGGAGCTAAACTGCCCCTCTCCTTTCATCCCTGCAGAGAGTTGGGGTCATTCAGCCTTGAGAAGAGAAGGCTCCAGGTAGACCTTAGAGCCCCTTCCAATGCCTAAACAGGCTCCAAGAGAGCTGGAGAGGGTCTTTGGACAAGGGCCTGCAGGAGCAGGACAAGGGGGAATGGCTTCACCCTGCCAGAAGGCAGGGTTAGGTGGATATTGGGAAAAAAATCTTCCCTGTGTGGGGGTAGTGAGGCTGTAGCACAGGCTGCCTAGAGAAGCTGTGGCTGCCCCATTCCCAGAAGTGTCCAAGGCCAGGTTGGATGGGGCTTGGAGCAACCTGGGATAGTGGAAGGTGTCCCTGGCCAGGTGAGGTGGAACAAGATGGGCTTTAAGGTCCTTCCCCATCCAAACCATTCTGGGATTCTACAGGAGGAACCTGCCCCAAGGTTAGACTTTTACTTACTGAAAATTGGAAAGAGGCCACATGAAGCCAGAGCCATGGAGGAACTCTGCCTGAAGCAGCAGGAGTGTCTGTAATGAGGAATGTCCCATTGCTGTGAGTGATGGGCTAATCAGTAGTTGGTACACTTATTTTTCCCATTTCTGGTGTTTCTAGAACAGATGGAAAGAGAATCGTTATTCTGGTACATCCAAGTGATTAGCCTTAACTTCACTCCTGAATTTCTCTGTCCCTCCAGTGAGTTCCCTACAGAGGCAGGTGTCGAAGACTTCACAGGAACAGCTGTGGAGGAAGATGAGGATGAGGATGATGAAGGGGAAGAGGAGGAGGATGTGGTGGAAGACCGTGATTACTACTACGACAGCTACAAGGTTGATGACTACAATGAAGAGACCCCCACAGAGCCCAGCAGTGACAAGGCTATGGCTGAAAAAGAAGTGAGCAGTGACATGAAATGTAAGACACATTCCAGTCCACAGGCCTCCTGTTCCCTTGAGATCCTTCCTGTTGGCTGTCAGTTAGTGATGGGGTTTTGATCAAGTCAATAAGCGCCACTTGGAAGTTTTATTTGCCAGATAAGTTAGCAAACAGAGGAAAGCTGATGATGCTTGTTTCAAGTGTTGAAATTAACTCTCTAGAGCATGGACCATATGTTTCCAGATAAACAGCAGTTCTGCTGGTGGGAAGCCCAGTGTTTGGCATGTTGAACAAGCACCTCCATGAAGGTGCCATATCTGCAAATTTTGGAAAATCTTAAAGGGACATTTGGGGTACACTGTAAATTTAAAATCTGGTAGTTTATACCAGCTTAAAATGAGGGAGCTGAAAGTGGTGGGCCATACTCTGCAGAGGTGCCATCTGGTCATTTAAGGGTGAAGAACATCCTTGGTGCTGCCTTTGCATAAATGCTTTTCTTCCACAAGAGGAAGTCAGCCAGCACAACTGCCCCAACTTTATTATATGTTAAGATATACTTTCTGCAGTAGTAGAATCTACTGCGCTGGTGGCAGCTGTTGTTGAGTGGTAGGTGCCCTTGCAGAGGGCTCATGGTGTGGTGCCTCAGCATTATGTGATGTCCTATACTTTGCATATAGAAGCGTCTGCAGAGGAGGGAGGAGTGGAGAGGGAATGAAATTCAATTAGCTACAGATCACTGAATCATTGCCAGCAGTTCTCGCATCTTTTTGGTAAAATGCCAGCATGCTGCAGATAATTTTCCTTGCTGAAATGAGGCTTAGCTCATACAGGTACACGGCTGTTACAGATCTGCAGATGTTGTAAGAGGCTTGGAAGAATATGATTGGGGTGTCTGTTTTGGGGGTATACGGTCTTTTTTCCCTGAAGTATGATGAACAGTTGCTAATTTATTACACTGTATCTGCTCTCTTGCCTCAAAACCGCCCAGCTGCTATTGCTGGCTCACCATGAAGCATTCCCTGTGCCATGGCTACATGGAGTTTTAATATTTGGTGCATAGATGTTTCAAACCTTAAAGCCTCAGTGTCTGAGGCTGGTGCGGAGATCACTCCCTTTGTTTAGCCTGCTTTTTCACTTACTCCTACACCTCCCCTGTAAGATGTGGAGTATCTGTCCAGGCAGAGTGCAGTGAACTGGACATCCTTGGATGCTTTAAGCAGCCCTGATGGACTGGCTTTCCTTGCTGTTTGTTTTATAGAGTGGAGGTTCTCCTACTGGGGCACCTGGGGCCTGATACTGTGGCATCAGCAGAACAGATTCCTTCTGTCCCAGCCCCTGGCTCTGGAGAAATCTCTCACAAATGAGAGCTCCATGTAGAGACAGAGCGAGCTGCTTGGCTATCTCCAAAGCGCTACGTGCAGGCATCTTCCTGACGTGCTTGTGATGGATGCTTTGGACTGTTAAACCCCCCAAAACTGACAGAAGCCCTTGGGTCAGTGCAGCAGCGATGCTGAGGCCGGTGCCTCAGAGGAAGGGGTGAAGTAGAGCCACCTCTGCATCATGTAAGTCACTCGGCAAGGCCTGTGCTCCTCACTAGCTCATGTTCTCACCCATCTCCACACAGCTGTCTGCTCCCAGGAGGCCATGACAGGGCCCTGCCGGGCTGTGATGCCTCGTTGGTACTTCGATCCTAACAAGAGAAAATGCATTCGCTTTATATATGGAGGCTGCGGAGGCAACAGGAACAATTTTGAGTCAGAGGAGTATTGTATGGCTGTGTGTAAAAAGATGAGTAAGTCCTGCCTCCCACTGGCCTTTTGCAGCTGGCCACTGTCTGTCTGGCGTGTGGTGTCTCCTCCTCCTTCCCTTCGGCAATAGAGGACCCATCTGTAGCTTATCCCTTTGGTTCTGGTGTCTGTCCCTTTACAGCAGTCTCCTCCTGTCTCCGCTTCCCTAGGTCTGTAGGGTGATTGTTCCTGGGGAAAGCGCCTCTCACCATACGCTGTCTCTGCTCCTTGGTGACTTGCAGCTCTTGCTGAGGGCTCAGCTGTCCTTTTCCAGATCTACAGCAGGGACCAGGGGCTGTCTCTGACCTCTTGTATAACTGGCTTTTTGATCAGAATCTATGTAAGGAAGCCCTTGCTTTCCCCAGTTGTGTTACCATGCATATGTTTGACAGTAGGTCCTGAAAAGCAGGCTACTGTTGTCCTGGTAGTAGGCATTTTCTTGCTATTTTAATTTTTGGAAAATATCAGACAAGTAGTATAGAATTCAGTTTTCCATTTTCAGCTTGGTATGAAATATGAATCGCAACTCAATCCCTATGTTTTTGAGTGCTTAAGGTTTTTGGCACCAATTTCAACTGGCTTTTATGTCAGATGATAAAACTACCAAAACCATTTTAACCTCCTTATTAATCTTATTGTTGAACTCCAGCACTTCCACTTCAGCTACCATTAAAGCTTTTGAAAGGCTTTTTGTGTTATCTGGGGTTTGGCAGCCTGACTATACAGCCATAATCCTGTTTACAAAATGTGCTTCATGCAAGTACTTTAGATTGGGCTGATCTCACTGAGGTGGTGAAAGAAAAGATGCGGATGTCAGGAGCTTTTTGTACAAAAGTCTGTCCTGTTACAGAAGGATTTGGGGCTGGGAAGAGAGTTCTGTGTCCAAGCCTGGTTCAGACATGCCGGGAGCAGGCCCAGAATACGGGGCTGATGTGACATTGTCCCTTGCACGCAACAATAGTGCCTGTGTTGTATGTTGTCATTATTTTCCCCTAGATAAAGGGAAGATTGGTGGGTGCAGTGCATGCTAAACTCTTACCCAGTGTTCATGCTGAAGTGCCAGGTAATTTTTTTCTGAAGCATGCTGTCTTTAATGACATGCTGGAGGTTTTTTCCACCCAAATAACTAATATGGATTAGAGGTTGCCTTAAATGTCCCTTTGTGCCTTCCCTCTGGTAAAGGGCAACAACAGAGTGCATCGTGTTTGCCACAGATCTTTCAGAAAGGCTCTGGGATGTGTAGTTCCAAAGCTATAGCATAGGAGCACTTTCAGCACTTCCTGAACTGCAGTATACGGAATACAGAGCCCCTGATGTGGGTTCTGCAGATGCTTGAAGTTTATCAGTTCTGAATTTTGTTTTTCCCCTTGTCGAATTTGGATATCTTGAAGTTAAAAACCATCCAGTGTATTGGACAAGTCACTTTGTGACACTGAGCCTCCTTCTGTTGCTGTCTTGTCTCATATCATTGCCTGTAAGTCCTGCATGGTACATCTGGTAGGGAAGGTAGGTTTGAAGTGTAAAATACTGGTTTTGTCCAGATTTATTGTCAGACTCCCTAATCATATTAATGATGTCTGGAGCCAGCTTGTCAGCGAACAGCTAATGCACAGAATGTCACTTAAACCATCCACAGCCAGTGTGGAAGGGAAGGGAAAAGGAGTTCTTTATCCTGCCATGCCAGGCACTGTGTTTCTGGAGCTGGGTGCTGCTCACCCCAGCACTGTGCGGGCCAAACAGTGCTGGCTGCTGTGATCATCGCTGCCATTTGGGCTGATGGAGCTGATGTTGGACAGAAAATTGGCACCGTAAAGATTCCAAAACGGACTCTGGAAGGTGGTGGTTCAGTAGGCTCAGCTTGCCAGACTATTAATTAGGCAGGCATGGAGATTCCTCTCCCTGCCCTCTGCAATCCAGGATTGTGGGTTTCTGATGCTCTGCTTACCCTTCCCTCTTCATGCAGTGCCAACTGATGATGTGGATGTCTACTTTGAAACCCCTGCTGATGACAATGAGCATGCTCGCTTCCAGAAGGCCAAGGAGCAGCTGGAGGTCAGGCACCACAACCGCATGGACCGGGTGAGTGTCAGCCTTCAGGCTTTGTGCTGTGTGGTTGTTCCTGTGTCAGCTTGCTGCCTCTGTTTTACTGGAAAAATTGGTGGTGAAGTGACTTGCTTTCCAGTTTCCAGCCTTCTGTGTGGTTCTTTCAGTATGACCACACCATGGCAGTCAGATTTTTATTTCTCCAGTGTTGAGAGAGAAGAATTAGATTAGGTGCTGGGAAGAAATTCTTTACTCAGAGGGTGCTGAAGCCCTGGCACAAGTTGCCCAGAGAGGTTGATTCCCCGTACCTGGAAGTGTTTAAGGCCAGGTTAGACAGGGCTTGGAGCCATCTGGTCTAGTAGAAGGTGTCCCTGCCCATGGCAGGGGGTGGAACAAGATGAGCTTTAAGGTCCCTTCCAGCCCAAACCCTTCTTGGATTCTGTGAAACTTGGCTTGTTACTCAGAGGGATTTAGTGCTAGACTTAAACCCCACAACAGCTCTTTTGTGCCTTCAAAACCCAGCCAGGCTGTGCTAGGATCTGCCTGTGAAGGCAAATCAGTTCACAAAGATAAGATTGAAAGTTGTGTCTTGTTCATGTGTCCTGTCCTTTTCCTGTCCAGGTGAAAAAGGAGTGGGAGGAAGCAGAGCACCAGGCTGTAAATCTCCCCAAGGCAGAAAGGCAGACTCTGATCCAGGTAAGAGTGGAAGGACCTAAAGGGGAAAGTTACTGAGAGAGATTGCAATATTCAGAGCCAAAAGACAACTGAGGTGCAAGAACAGCCTTCCTTCTCCTTCAAGAGCTGCCTTTTAGAGGAGGTTTGATTCAATTGCTTGCTTTATTCTTAAAACCGGAGATGATCTGATACTATGCCAGGTCCTTTCCTACACACACTAGTAGAAAGTGATCTCGCCCCTCAAGCGTAGCAACAGTGGAGCCAAATTGTAATTTCAGACCTTTGGCCTGTTTTACACTAACCACTGGCCTCAGAGCCTGGTTCAGAGTCAGCCCTGGCTCTCTGGACACACATTTCCTGCTCACGCAGACTTAGTGAAAACAGCTTAGACAGCAGATAAAACTGATTTGCTGCCAAAATGCCAATCTTGTGCCTTATGAGGAGAGTTCAGTTTGACTGTGAAGTTCATCAGAGATTGCAGTGTGGGATCGTTAGAGAAAGGCTCTTCTGGCAGTGACAACTCTGTGAATTTCTCTCAAACCAATATACAACTAAGTGATTGACTCCAGCTTTTAAGCCCACTTTAGATTTTGTCCTGGAACACAGTTTTCTCTGCATTTTTTAATGTAAGTCACTGTTTGGAGCTATGGGCAAATCCAAGAGTTTGTCATTATCTCTGTTGAAACATAACACTTAGTGGACTATTCTGGCTGGTTTGGAAATGAGGGTTATGACCTTTCTAAAAGATTACAGAGAGATTTGATCTGAAGGCATGCTGATGGAAAATTCCCTATGCAATACCTTTGGAAACTTTGCAAATTCAAATTAATGGCTCCAGGCTGAAGGGATCAATCCTGTTTTCATATTGCAGGGTCGAGGGAAAGAGATAATACTGTGTCAGTTGTTCAGCACAGCCTGTATCCTCCTAAACCCAATATGGTCTTTATGTGAAAGGTCCTTTTCACTCTTCAGACCTTTGAAATGGCTTCTGAAGGAAGTTTGGAAGCCAAATTGTCACTACTGAATTTGCAGAGATGAAATCTGCATCAGCGTTTCTCCATGCCTTTCTCTCTTAACTGTAAAGGGGTTAGATATGGAGTTTGACAGTCTTTATTAGTTCTAAGGGATTTCAGGAGTTGTTGGTCACATAGTGCATTTCACACAGATTACTTTCTTTGTTCTAGCACTTCCAGGCCATGGTGAAATCTCTGGAGAAGGAAGCAGCAAGTGAGAAACAGCAGCTGGTGGAGACCCACCTGGCTCGTGTGGAAGCCATGCTGAACGATCGCCGTCGCATCGCCCTGGAGAACTACCTGGCTGCCCTGCAGGCTGACCCACCACGTGTGAGTTTCTTCCCAACACATTTTTCCAGTAGGATAGTACTGGGTAGGATGGCAGGTGGGAATGTCTTGGTGAGAAGATTGCCTGTGACTTGCAGAAACTGGGAATTGGTTCCTAGGAAAGCTTCTACATTGTGGAAGTTGGTGCTGTAGACTTAGCAGTGGGTCTGTAATTGACTCCCTCTCTTTCCTGCCTGGGGAAAAAGCTCTGCTTTGTTTGGTGTCCGTAAGGCACTGTTCATAAGGTGTGGTGTTCTGAGTCACACAGACTTAAAATTGTGTTCTGAGTCAAACAGGCTTAATTTTAAAAAAAATAAAATATTGAGGGGGTGAGTGCAGGTGACAGATCTGTTCAGCACCAAAGTAGGCTCACACCTGAAGCGCTGTTTTCAGCTGCGAGTTTGGGTTGACTCCAGTGGTTTGACCTATTCCCTGCTCCTGTCCTGCAGCCCCACCGCATCCTGCAGGCCCTGAAGCGCTACGTCCGTGCCGAGAACAAGGACCGGCTGCACACCATCCGCCACTACCAGCACGTCCTGGCAGTGGATCCGGAGAAGGCTGCACAGATGAAATCCCAGGTATGAGGGGGTTTCTGTCAAGGGAGCCGTTGTTGCCCAGCCCTGGCTGTTGGAGGCTCTGGAAGCTGTGTGTTGCTGGGTACTACAGCAACTTCATCCTTGTGGAGCTCTCCCTCTCTCCCGTGCATACTTCCTGTCACCAGATACACTTCCTGCATGGTTTTCCTTGGTGCCTGACTCAGTGTCAAAAACTGGAGCTCAGTTTTATACGTTGTTGGTCACAGTGACAGGTTGAGGGGTTTAGATACTAGGTCATTATCAGTTCTATGTTTCCTTTTATCAAGCACCTCTGGAATTTATTTGCTGGGGACTTAGAAGAAATGAGGAAGTCTGTTCAAGACAACCAGGTGTCTGTGTGTTTCTTTCCTTAGGCTTGTTCTTCATAGTGCCTGTGTTTGGGGTTTGTGGGAATTCTCTTGTGCCTCTGCAGAGTTATTGCCTGGTTTCCAAAGCATAATTCATAACCCTTTCCAGACACTTGATCAATGTCATTAGCATTATCAGAAAGTCTGTTTTTGATGAGTTTGTTGTACCATTACACTGTATTTTACTTCTGAACAGCCAGAAAATCCTTTTCCTTCTGCTGGGTAGTGTATATGAATATGCTGCTTCAAACCTGGCCATTGTACTTGTAAAGAGTACTTGCAGATATTCCACAAGTGTTTGGAATTATGTCCCGATACTTGTTTTCTCTTGTTTTAAAATTGTGAAAGATGTGCTGAAAGGCCCAACTGATTCAAAATTCAAATCAAGAATGGCCTGTTAACACTGAAAGATCTATTTGGAAGGGTATGCCCTTTCTCAGGTTCAGAGAGAACTCACTGTCCAGTTGCAGCTTTAGGAATGTTTTCCTAGTCCCAGTTTGTGGCTGGTGTGTTGCTTTGGAGTATCTTTGAGTGCTGCAATGCACAAAAGATAAGCAAGAAGAAGAAAGAATGGAGAGCTGCAAGGAAACAGTGCAGTAGAGCACATCCAGTGCTGCCAAGAGGAAGAAAAGGCACTGAGGAAAAAATGCATAAAAAACTTTATAACCAGGAGGCGGAAATATCCTCGGTTAAGGGTAGGACAGGGACTGGAGCCTGTTGCTGTCACCTCTGGTGAGGGGCAGAGTGGTGTCACAGTGATTTTCTAGAAGCAAACCTCACACTGGGAGGTAGCAGATTCCATGGGTTCCACCTCATTTCTGGGTGTTGACAGTTAACCTTCACTTTGTGTCTCCTGGTCTCCCACTGCCTGTGGGATTCTTGTTAAGCTGCACATCCCCAGGAGGAGTGGTGGCAACTGTGGTGGTCATGATGATGCTTGGCTCTCCATGTGGAATTTGTGGTCACGTTTTCAGATACATGTCAAGCACAGCCCAGCTCAGCGCTTTGTTCTGCTGTGGCCACAGCCCAGGAGAGAGTGTGTGAACTGTGTTCTTAAGCTAAACCCTAAACAGTCCTTAATTCATTCTGAAGGCTGCAGTGTCAACAAATCGACATGCGAATGATGTGGGTGGTACAGTTCAATTTCCATTCCCTTTACTTTTCAGATGCATTTTAAGCTCCTCAGTCAATTTATTTGATTGACAAGCTGCCACATGCAAAATTAAATTGTTTTCATCCTTGCCCTTAAAGGTCAGGCACACATCAGACTGTGAAACAGGTCCATCTGACTCTGCGGCTTTTTGCAATGTTTTGCCATCCATACAAATGTTTTCCTTGCTCTCCATGATCCCTGATAATGCAGCACCCTCTTCAGGTCAGGCCTGACTTCACGGCTGGATTTAATGTGCTTGGGAGGAGTGATTTGAGCTTGCCCGGAGCTTGAATGTATTTCTCAAAGAAAGGGACAGCATTGCTGCCAGTGACTGGGTGTAGGACAAATGTAAGGCCACCGTTGGTTTGAAAGGCACCTTTGTTCTGAAACCAGAGCTGATAAAATACCCTGTCTGCTCCTTTTGCCTGTATCTTTTCTAGCAGTCAGGGATGATAATCCATTTAATAAAGCACTCACTTGTAGCTGCTGCAGGAGATGAATTATGACTATGTTGGGCATATGGGAAATACCAGCTTTGGTGGCATTTTAGTGTTTCCAGTGGAGAGCTGGTTACTGTGAGAGTCAGCTGAATCCTCTCTCACTCCCAACATTTCCCAGACTCCTGAGAGCACTGTCTACAGACAGCCAGTTCCAATGAGAGCATCGGTCAGAGAGTTGGACTCGATGGCTCTGTGTCCCCCATTGCCTGCCATGGCAGATCCACCAGTAATAGATACTTTATTGCGCAGGGAAAGAACTGGTACCATGAAGTGACTGACAGTCTTTGCTTACTCCAACACACTCTTGTGCATCTGCAGGTGATGACACATCTTCATGTGATTGAGGAACGGATGAATCAAAGCTTGTCTCTGCTCTACAAGGTGCCATATGTGGCTGAAGAAATCCAGGATGAGATTGGTGAGTGTGTGTGCCAGCCCCTATGCTGCTGTGTTAAGACTCCCAAGTTTTTATATCCAGTGAGCTCCCAAAAGATTGCTATCTTCTTTGAGCAGGTGCCCTCGACAACAAGCACTTGGGCTTTGGCTCAGGGAAGATACTCTCTGGATGTTACAAAATAGCCAGTCAGAATAGCTTGTTCCTAAGAGTTTTCACTGTCCGTTTAAAAAAAACCCAACAATGTTCAGAATAGCAAAACTGTGTTCTAAGGGAGACGAAAAAGATCTGTAAAAAAACCCCAGATGCTTTCTTCCTTTATAGGTTAATCCCATCTTGCCAAAACCTCTGGCCACATCAAACCTCTTGGCCCTTATTTGAATGTATTTCTAACCAACACCTTTACTAAGAATTCCAGATGAGATATGCAAGATAAAATAACCTGGCAGCCCTGAGAGCAGTGTTCCCCTGCAGCCCTGCCTCAGCTTGGTTCAAACCATCTGCCCCTCTGTCCCTGCCAGATTTCATGCAGTTTGTGTAATAATTCCTCTTATTTCTTTCAGATGAACTGCTTCAGGAACAGCGTGCAGACATGGATCAGTTCACATCCTCCATTTCTGAGTCCCAGGTGGATGTCAGAGTGAGCTCTGAGGAGAGTGAAGAAATTCCCCTGGATGGCAAACCTTTCCGCCCGTTCCAGGTGAAAACCTTCCCAGCCTTGCCTGAAAGTGAAGGTATGTGGAACTCAACATTGGGTTCACTGGTGGTTTTCCTTAGACACTAGGCTCAGCTGGAACAGAGAAAGCTCCATCCCTTTGGGTGATGTAGAGTAAAGCAGTTGTCCTGACGGACCCCTCGCTCACTGGAGAAGCAGTGCTGCAAGTAATGTCTGCTGAGCTGTTCTAATGATTTTCTGATTCTTCTCTTTGCCAAATTGTCCTCTCTTTTCATTTTGCAGCGAGTGTTAAGTTTTTTACAGTGTGTCGTGACTCTGGAATTAATTTTCAGTCTTTAACAAAAAGGTTCTCCTGTATTGTTAAATCTTTGTGCCGTGACCTGCTAAAGGGCTGAAGGAATTCTTTTTTTTTTTAATACATATATCTATTTTTTTGTATCATTGGCTGTTGACAGCTGGTGTGTGCGTGTGTATTTATTTTAAAAACACTTGAACAGAGTCCTGAGCTTGAAGCTGTAGACTAGAAGCTTTTCCCAGAGTCTGAGTCAGAAATCATGCACAAGCCTTTTTTCCTTTCTCTTAATCTCCTTTCTCTGCTATTTTTGTTTTTGTTTTCCCTCCTGCTAGATCCTCAGCCGGATTTGTACCATCCAATGAAAAAAGGTTGGTTCTAAGCTGCTCCCTCACAGTGCTTTCAATCACTCTCCTACCTCCTCAGTGTGTTTGATAGCTTCATTTTAGTTCCATACTCACCTTGATTTTCACTTCCCTGCTTTCACTTAGATCAGTAATGTTCAGTTTTGCTTGTTTAGGTCTAGTGTTAAAGAAGCCAGCTAGTCTGAGCATCTAATTGTGTGTGTGTGCTCCTCCCCGTTGAGTTCATGAGGGTCTCAGAGTGCATGGAGTGGCTCTTAGCCCTTGGGAAAGGTGTCCTTGGCCAGTGTCTGCAGTGGTGCTTTGCATCTCTCCATGTATGACACTTCTCAGATTAAACCCTGCAGTGCTGGTGGGGAATAGTCCAGAGGCTCTTCTGCCTCCTGTGGAACCTGTCCTTGATGCCCCATGACACCACTAAACTAGGAATGAGTGTTCTTCAGGACACAGGCTGTTTCCCATCTAAATGTCCTTATGGAGTGCAGCTATGGGACAGATAAGTCAGGAGATTCCTCCTCCGTGTTTGTGCTTTCCTCGGCATCACCTTCCCACACATAGCATCTCTCCATACGAGCAAAGTGTGTGTGGTTTTCCATTTCTCCCTTAACTCAGGATTAATTCTGCAGTAGCTGAGTGCCTAGGTAAAAAGTGGCTTTACGAGCAGCATAGAAATATTAGCATTAAATAATGTCTCTGTTAGTGATATGGAATCAGGGAAAGATCAGTAGAAACGGGGGACTCTTACAGAGTAGTGCTACGTGAGCTGTGTGTGGAGTAAACCCAGTGTTTTAATCTGCCTTTGGTTCCAAATATATTGTGTAGATCTCAAAGGACAGCAAAAGATTTTGCTAATAACCATTTCATGTAAGCACACGTAGTTTTGTAACATGGTAAAGGCCAAGTAGCTTGAAACTATTCTCATTATCCATGTTTCTCTGCAAATGTAAGTCACCTTCATCCCTCTTGTGGAACAGTATGCTGGCTGCTCTGGCAAGAATTGGGACAGACTTTAGTTTGCTTTTTTATTTATTAAATTTTTGGACAACTGCTTTTTTGACTTGAGGATGATAAATTTTTGCTAGTTCTCCCTGTCTGGGTAAATGATGACCTGGGGACAACGATTGTCCTACACTTGTTCCTCCTCTCCCTTCCATTTTCATTGAATTGCTCAAGGGCTTTGAGGGAGTTTTGGATTGGGGTTTGGGAGGGGGATTTTGTGTAGGTGTGTGTTTTTGGGGTTTTTTCCCTGTGAAGTATATAATTTAAACTGTGCCTTTGAGCTACATAGAACTGGGTCTGTTACTTGGTGTAGCATACTGAGACAAATAGCAGAGCTCAGCCTCAGCAGCTGAATTCTCAGCCCTGGAGGCTGTGTTGGGTTGGCTCCTGAGACTGGAATAAAGCAACCATAGGCCAAAATCTGATACAGTTGTTCTGTACAAACTATTTGTGGCTGGTCTCTCCCAAAAATCCCAGTCATTGACTTCCATAATAACATGACCCGCTTTGACAGTTTTGAGAAGTCAGACTGGCAGTCTTGGCTGTGCTTGGAATCTGATTACTGCCTCCAAAGAAAAATGTGGTGCACTAAAACCTGAGATGCTTCATAGTGAAATGCTATTTCCGTGGCATTTTCAGGCAATACAAGCTTGTGCCTGTAAAAACTTGCCTTGGAGCCAAGTAACCTTTCCTTGCATCTCATCAAAGAACATGCTGCCAATTCCAGCAGCAGTTGACATAATGTCTTGGGCACCTTGCAAGATCAGCAGTTTGTGCAGAGAGGAGAGATTTGCAGTCACCAGCAAAGCTTGAAGTGCTGTGGTAGAATTTCCCCCACATCATTGGAAAGATCCCACTGCAGGTTTGAGGCTTCACTGTCCTGCTTTTGCACTAGTGCGTCACAGGTCATTGCATTGTCCCTACTGCCAGTGGAACACTGGGGTTCTAACATGCCGTGTTATGTCAGGGCAGTTTGCATCAGACTCTCTTACTGATCTGATCTATTTATAAACACTTTGTATCAAAACAGTTTATGCAGCCCCTTCCGTTAATTGATATTCTTCTCTTGAGCCAGTGCTGGTTCCAGCCTGGAGATGGGGTAGTAGTGTTCTGGTACAAAGGCTGGTGTCGTTCTGTGCTTCTCCCTTGCCCCGGGATTTATTGTTTCTGGGCTTGTGCCGGATATGGGACAGCAGCTCATTACAGAGCCGTGCTGGGTGACCTTGGAATTCTCATTCCTGAGGTGCTTGCCGATGCGCCTGATTCCAGCAGAATGGGTGATGCTGAAAGCATTCCCTGTGTGCTGGCTCTTGGCAGATGGATGTGTGCCCACTCCTGTCCAGGGTCACGGAGGGGTGTTGGTGACCCGGGGTGACACCCACGGACGTCACTGCACTCACTGTGTGTTACGCTTTGTCTGGGGCCATCTAACAGAAGCACTTAACAGTGCGATTTGTCTGGATTGACACCTCAGCCTGATTTTGGTGATGAGTCCTGTCTGCTCCTCTCACTGCCACCTCATTTCCCCTCATTAACAGCCCTCCTAATCAGTTGTCACTGGCTGCCATCTGACACAGCAGCATGAGGACAGGTAAATATGCAGTGGTCTGTGCAGTTAAACACACAAGCCATGGCAGCTCTACACAGAGTAGGTGACCTTTCCAAAATGTTCCTAAGGGCTGATGGACTCTACTTGCTCTTTTGGTGCAGGTTCTGGCATGACTGAGCTGGACGGGCTGATTGGCGCTGAAGAAAAAGTGATTAACAGCAAGAACAAGGTGGATGAAAATGTGGTGAGCTCTCCATCGTTATTTTGTGAAGCTAAACCTGCCGTGGACACTAATTAATAGCATGCTGTGGCTTGTTTCCGTGTCTCGCTCCTGCTCACAGAATGTCAGTGTGTTCATTATCCATATGGTGTGGGGGAGTCAGTTTGGTGACTACTGTAGGCTCTTAATACTGATTAGCATCAGAAGGGTGGGAGGGGGAGAGAAGGAGAGAGCTTCAGATCTTTAGCAGTCTGAGAACTCTCTGATTTAGGAATGCTTTTCCCAAGTAGAGACCCTTTGATATCCCTTTATTTTCCCTAGGTAGCTCACTGTCTGAACACACTGAATACTGGTGTGTTCCATGTGTGTTCCCACTTATTTTTCATGGCAGGGAAGGCCTCGCCTTCCTGTGAAGGTGAGTGACCCAGCAGGAATTTTCTCTATCCACAGCGTTAAGAATTCTCTAGGTTCTAGTGAGAGCCACTTCACCTCAGTTCCATGGGTTTAAAAAATTAAAAATCAGCTTTTGAGTTTCCTTTCAATACTGTTTTAAAGCCACAGGTTAGATCTTGCTTAACAGAAATGCTGGGTCCAAAGTTAGAACCTATTTTTTTATTGTTTGTATTCTTTGGGGTTTAGTTTGAGGTAGTCTGGAGGTAACTAGCTGTAATACTATCTCTGGTGGCTGTATAAGAGTTGGAGAACATTCCATACTGTTCAGAGCAGAGGGGAGATGGTAAATGGTCCTGAGCCTTTGCTAGTGTTCATTAAAGGTCTCTTGTCGGTCTTCCTCTTCCTTCTCCTCCCTGTTTTGTGTGGATCCTTCCATAAAACACTTTTGTGGCCATTTTTAGGTAATTGATGAAACCCTTGATGTGAAGGAAATGATTTTCAACGCGGAGCGTGTTGGAGGGCTGGTGGATGAGCCGGTACGTTGGTGGCTGCTGACTCCAGGGACTGGCAAATTCCTAAAGCTGGATTTTGATTCCCATTTTTACTGAATTTGGGGTTTGGTGCCTGCATGCTGCTCTGGGGGCTCATGCAGAGTGAAACATGGTACAGCCCTTCTGCATAAAGATATAAACAGTGAACACATGTTAGATATTAACCTAACTCCTGCTGCAGAAGTGTTTTGTGGGATAGGGAAGTGATGTGGGCCAGTGTCTGTCCAGAGGTACTAAGTGGGGAAAGAATTTTGTGTTCGTAATCCTTTTGATGGAATATTTAGAGGTGGAATACTTAGAGATGATATATATACACTGTCTAGTGTATAATCAGTCATACCCCGATACCACAGATGGTTGAAGACCTTACTAGTGGCCATGGTTTAGGTTTGTGTTCAGCAGTGCATCTCCCTCATTGCTCTTCCTCAGCCTGCTCTGTTTTCTTCCCTCCAGGATAATGACAACTCCCTCCGTGATGACTTCAGCTTCAGCAGCAGTGCCCTTATTGGGCTGTTGGTGATTGCTGTTGCCATAGCTACTGTTATAGTCATCAGCTTGGTGATGCTGAGGAAGAGGCAGTATGGGACCATCAGCCATGGAATTGTGGAGGTGAGAAACAGCTCCATAACCGAGGATGGAAATAGACAGTGTTGAATCACGTGTGTGGGGGTAGAGGATGGCAGGAGCTGCCAAGCCATAGACAGTTCTGCTCCTGGCTGGGTAGGAATTAACTCTGTCCCTGCTGACACCATCATCGCTCATTCCTCGGTGTGCAGGTGCCAGTCCCCAGTGTGCTGTGCTGGCACCTGCCACTCCAGAGTTGCATTTGCTTATCACTAGGATTCATTTAGGCTTCCCTGGCTGGCTCAGGGTAGGATTTAGCAGTAAATGAGCTTTTCAGGCAATATCTTTAGCAGGGCAGTCAGTCAGTCAATCCATAGCAATTTGTCCTCCCGGCTAATTGATGATTAAGATGTCGTGCTTTGCCAAACGCTGAAGAGCAGGCCCTTCTTCCTTGCACATTTCTATGACAGCTTAATGGAGCCCAGATAAAGCTGCTTTTCCCTTTGTCCCACCCATGCAGGAGATCATAACCTCTTTACTGGTAGAAGTGGGTACCTGATTTGCAGTGTTGGCTGAGCAGTGACAGATTTGTGAGAACATCCCCACAGGGGATTGGGTAGGTAGTAGGCATCAGCTCCTGAACAAGTAACTCTGTTAAACAAATTACCTTTTGTAGTTTACCTTTTTTCCCTGTTTACTGCTCACTACGGTATTCAGTCAGTGTTTGTCTATTGCCTCTTGTTCTGTGGAATCAATCCTGGAAGTGTCTCCTTGACCAGTATCGTGTGTTTTTTCCAAAGGTTGACCCGATGCTCACCCCCGAGGAGCGGCATCTGAGCAAGATGCAAAACCATGGCTACGAGAATCCCACTTACAAATACCTGGAGCAGATGCAGATATAAGAGAGATGAAGATAGAATAGCCCTGATGGGAAACGGTGCAGGGCAAAGGGCCAAAGTGGTCCAGTGTTTTGAATCAACTACTGACCAACAGTTGCTTCAAGAGGACTTCATCTTACATTCAGAACTCCTGGATCATTAAGACTATAATTACTACTGTAGAGTTGCAATTTCCATTCTTTTAAATGGGTGAAGAAATGATAATATAACAATATGATATATAAATCTCCTTAAATGGGAAAAATGGATCTATTGCAGATATTTGACTGAGATGTAGGTTTTTTTTTTAATTATCTGAAAAATACCAGTTCTGTTGTACTGTTGTCTGATACAAGCTCTATATATATAAATTGGGAAATGTTGATTTTTATTTCTGATAGACCACCTGTATATTGAGGGTTGTTTGTACCAGCCCATCTTGAAAAAAGGAGACAGTTGTGGCTCTTCAGTCATTTGGGCTTTTATATATAAAGCATTATTCTTTTTTCCTTTTTTTTTAAAGTGAATTTCACTAGGAGTTGCAAAGAGATTAATTTAGGGATAGGAGCTATTACAACATAAGAAAGGAAGCAGTTGGGAATGGTAACTAACAAAATTCCTTATAATGAGAAAAAAAAAGAGAAAGAGAAAAAAAAAGAAAAAAGCCCATCCTCATATGCCAGTGGTGTGCACCCTGCTGCTTAGCAGCTTGGGCTCTAGGAATCAAGACTCCCTGGAGGCAAGGAGTTAAAAGGCTTCTAGCATCTCTGTTTATAGTTATTCTAGTAGAATGTTAGAACATGATTTGTGCATACCAGGGTCTGCACATTCCTCTTCCAGATTCAGTTCTGCTCTAGAGTTGGAAGTTCTGGTATTGAATTGAAATCCTCTGTTCTCAGCCAGTTTCCTTCAGTACTCACCTGGCATTAACAGCCCCCTCTTGCTACTACTTTCTAATTTCCCCAGCTCTCCCACCTCACCAACATGGTAAGTAGTTAAGAGCCGCAGGTTTTTGAGCTTTTGCATCTCCCTGGTTGATGTAGGGCCAGAAATGACAAATCACTGCAATAACTGGGACCTTGGGAGCTGACAAACACAGAGCACTCTTAGCTGGGGAGGGAAGAGAGTGACATGTTGGGAAAGGGATGCTGCCTGCTTTCAGGGAAATGGGATGCATAGGCCCCAGGAAGACCAAAAGGGGCATTGTTCCACTCACCATCATCATGTCTTTGTAATGCTTGTATAGTTGGTGTTAATGCTCACAGCTTTTTTTAAATCTGGGGGTTCTGGTAACCTGTGGTGTATTTTTTCTATTTTCCCTGTGACTTTATTTTTTCTTCCCCTTTCTGTGTTTCTTCCCACTATGCACAGATTTACCTGCAAACTCCTTAGTGTGGTCTGTGGGGAATGTACAAAGTCTAAACACATCAATAAACACTTTAACTTCCAGATCGTTTCTTCTCTTTATTCATGGGCTTGCTTTAATTCCCCCTCCTCCCACCGTGTCCTGCCGAACCAACAAAACCTTTCCCTGACAGTGAGGAAGACTGTACATGTATTGATGTATAACCATGCCTGGAGTCTTTTGTGGTATTTCCAGATCCTGCTGACCTTTGTGGAGAGGAGGAGGCAGGATGATAAACTAACGGCCCGGATCCTGAGTTGCGTTAAAGCAGCTGCTGGAGCGCAGGTCAGGGAGAGCTGGGGCTGCTGCTCCCTCTGGCTGCTTGTGGAAGATCCTGCGGATGGTTCTCCCTATTCCCAGGATGCAGGTGGCTGCTGGCACAGCCTGTGGGAGCAAGCAGAGCCAAGGCTCTCTGCGGTGACAAGCTGTTCCTGTCCTTGGCCATCCACCTGCACTTCCTTGGGAACTACAGGGAACCCCGTTCTGGCTGTGTGCTCAGAGCCTGTGACACCCACAGGCCTCAGGAATGGGGCTGGGCAGAAGGACAGCAGGAAATCTTAGCATTCCTAGATAGGAGGGCAAGGAAAAAGACCACAGTGACAGAGTTTCCTTGGATGCTTATTGTGGATGGCCAGATCTGAAATAATTAAAGTCATAGAGCCCAGGGCAGGAAGCGACTAATTAACGTTAGTGCTTGCTGTATTGCTGCTGCTGTTTTATGAGGGGGAATAACTGTTTGGTTTAAGTCTCTGTTCCAGAACACCTAAAACTCACAGCCTGTAAAGCTCAAAGCTGTTTCTGCTCCTGTGTGTCATTCTTCTCTCTTCAACTCTGAGGAGAGACCTCAAGCACAGATTCCTCCTGTCTCATCTCAGTGAAATGTCCAAAGAGTCATTGCTGCTTGAATGTCGTTTTAGAGGTCAATAGACAGAATTAATTTTTCTCCATATGGATCTGTGCAGTTCCCAGTAGGTCTGGAGGAAGAGAGGGAGAGGAGGAAACAAGAAGGTTTAGCAATTTTGAACAGGAAGCACTTGCATGTGCTGTTTCTCCTTAAACATGAGCACCTTGGTTCCACTGGAACCTCCATATTCTGGTTAAATTACTCAGACACCAAGGAAAGAGCAGATGCTGTCCTAGAAAATGCCGTCTGTTGGCTTGTCACAGCTACTTGGGAAAGAGTTTTGATTTTAAACTAAATTTAATTTAAATTATGCCAAAGCATATCTGCAGCCCAAAGCCATTCTTGGACTGCACCCTCAGGTAGGGTGACCTGCAAGCGAAACAAATTACAGAGGCTGCAGATTGAATTCCAGAATTGGAGTATTAGATTTTTCCTTTGATAAATTCTATTAGTCGTGCAAGATAAATGCATCAGGCTGGAATCAAAGTCTATTAGTTCTGTGCTTTGGCACAGACTGCCAAGCACTAGAGATCGATTCTTTAGGATGGATTTTGACCACAGCTTCTGAAGTCGTGTTGAAATTTAGCTGCTTGAAGATGGATGCTAAGGCATGTCTCAGGTGTTCCTGGTATCAGCTGTGCAAGCAGAGGGGTTGATCCCAGCAAAGAGACAACAGGTTAGTCTGGGGAAAAATCAGCAGTTTCATGGCAATAAGACACTTAAATGATTCAGAGCATGGTGGAGCAGTTGGTTGGGGAAGACTTGCAGGGTGTTGTAGAGCACTGCATTTAAACAGAAAAACTGATTTTAAAGAAAAAGTGCTCTAAGAGGAGCAGCATAGCTCTCCGGTGAGGAAACAAGGATGTTTGAGAAGGGTGTTCGGGAATGCTGAGCAGAGGAAGCACTGGGTCAATTTGTCTCCCTTCTCCTGAAGGTGTTTGTAGGCCTTCTGCAAGGGCACAATGATGAACGTCAAACCCCTTCTGTGCACAGGAAAAAGTGAATTGAGCATGAGTGGATTGATTTTACCAGCCTTACTTGTCTCTGATGTGCAGAGCAACACTTGTGTGAAGTGTGGTTTTGATCATTCAGCCCTGGCCAACAGAAGAGATTAAAGGTGCTCATGAGGAGCTCAAGCAGGTGGTGATGCAGTGCCTGGAGCCTTTCCCTGTTGCCCCATCGAAAGGTGACATTCACCTGATGGAGCACATAAACCCTCCTAATCTTTTGACCTGGGGTGTTTCAGGTAGATGTTTGAGAGCAGCAGCTCTCAAGGTGAGGTGTCCTTTTGGTCCAGCCTGAGTGTGGTGCTTAAAGTCGGTGTCACCACACAGTGACAGACCAGGTGCAACTCAATCAGTGGCATCAGTGGCTTTGTTGTGGTGACAAAGGCTGCCAGATGTGCATAGCGAGGGGCAACAGTGATGAGCCAGAAAAAGAGTTTTTGTAGGACCTAGTAGAGTAAGGTAGGGAAAACAAGGGTGAGTGGAGCCATTCCTGCTTTCAGGTCTCAGTGGGACCACATGCAGAGCATCTGGCTATGATCCTTAGCAGCATAATGGGATGGAAGTCTCAGGGAACTGTAAAGCAGCAGGCTCAAAAGCTGTTTCTCCAGTGCAGGAGTCAGAGCATCCTTAATCTTCTGGCTGCCTGTCCATAAATTCACATTTTGATCACAGCAGGCACTGGTAGCTTTGCTGCAGAGGCAGGGAGAAGATTCTACTGAGCACAGCACCTGACAGAGATGAGGGTTTAATTAATGTATGTGTAGTTCAGCAGGAGTGAGCGGGTTAAAAAAGTGAGCATTTTCCTGTATTTACCAGTGATCTGTGTGAAGACTGTGCTTTGCAGCAGGAGCACTTAACCCCTGGCCTGGAGGCTCTCCGTGTGTGCTGCCAGGATGGGTTAATGAAAAATTTTATTTTCAGCAGCACTGCGTTCCTGAGAGCAATTTGAGAACAGGCTGTGGGCTGAATGAGCTGGTTGTTTAATACCATCAGACTCTGGATGGCATCAGGGAGGTTCCCTGGGCCCAACTCCAAACAGACTCTGGTGCTTGGAGTGTGAGGCTGAAGGTGGTGGGAGGGGCTGGACCTGAGGGAAGTAGTCCCCAAAACCTTGCCATGATGTGCGTCCGTGGGAGGCGGTAAAGGCCCTTAAGGAGAGGAGGTGATGGGACAGAGTCTGTGGAACTTAATACCTGAATTGCTGGGTCTGACTGGAACAGCTTGGGGATATCCCAGTTTTCTGAATGCTTCCTCATCCTCCCATGTTGGAGCTTCGTGGAGCTCTGGGTCCCACAGCCTGGCCATGCTGGGGGAGGGTAGGAGCCTTAGCCAACATTCTGTTTCCATGCCTTAGACTTCCCCATATGATCCCTGAATGTAAGAGCAGAAGGAGCAACGGGAGTCAGTTTACCTGTGAATGAGCCTGCTGGCATCCTCAACATCCTTTCAGTCTCCACAGCAACATGAGCTGGTCCAAATCCATCCTCCGGGCCTGGGCTGGCAGCCACTCTGGAGGCAGGAACGTCTCAGGAGCATCTCACCTGTTTTCATGTGAGAGCAGGGATTTCTTTCCTCCTCCTCACCTGCTCCCTGGGAACATTCCTGTCAGTGAGCACATCTATTCCCTCCTCTGAGTCCCTGCCTGCACACTAGGGGCTTTTCTCTGCCTGACTGTGCAGGGGGAAGTGAAATACCTGAGACTTTGAATGTGTTTACTCTTTGCTTTGAACTTTCTTCTCATCCCCCGTGTGTGTGGCTGTGAAGAATCTCTCCCTGTAAAACATATTGCTCTGATGTTGAAGAGGCTGAGGGCACTTCTAGTTCTGGTGCTCTGGACAGTGTCAGTGAGGGGAAAGGGAGATGCAGGTGGTTGATTTGGATTTAATATCCTTTCTGGATTATATCATAGCAGCTGTTTGGTGTATCTGCCTGCAAGGTCTCTGAAAGGAAGGGCTCTGCCTATGGCAAGCTCAAAAAAGAGGGAGAATCTGGTCTCTTGGATGGTGCCAGGGTGGATTTATTTTTTTAACCTGAAAGCACAGGCACTTCAGAGAAAACATCTGCAGGGAGAAAGTGGTGTAAAGGCTTCTGAGCAGAGGGATTGGCTCCCTCAGCTGCTCCCTGGGTGGCTGCTGGGATGGGGACTTGGCACAGACCTGCCATCCTGGACCTGGGCTTGGTGCTTCCAGGGTGTGTTTGTGAACATCTGTCAGAGGGCCTGTTCTTAGAGCAACCTGCTTGAAAAGAAGCCTTACAACTTGGGCTTCTAGCGTTGCTGCCTGGGTGTGCAGGGGGTGTGTGCGGAGGGGACGGGAGGGGAGGGGAGGGGAGGGGCTGCTCTCCTGTGTGCTGACCAGAGCCGCTGCCTCCCGCAGGGAGTGCAGAGTGGGGCTGGTTCTCCTGGGGCTGCCACTGCCTCACCAAATGCAGGGTGAGGAATAATTGTTTTCTCCGGTGTGGTGGTCTGGCAGGGAATAAGCCTGCAGCTGGTGCAGGGCCATGGAGAAATGAAAGCTGGAAGGAACTTCTGGAGGGCATCACACTGAACTCCCAGCTTGGGTCAGAGCAGGTCTCTGGCTGGTCGAATATAACACTGCCTTTTCCAGCAGCAGCTCTCCTGCTTGTATCCATGGGTTTTGAGATGGGAAAAACTATGGGCATTATTATCTGAGGTCAGGAAAGTCTAAAGGGGGATCCCTACTCCAACTTGACAGCAGGCCACAGGGAAATACCATCCTTTTTTCCTCCTCTGGGCAAACTTATTTGTGTGCAGCCCTTTTTCTGGGGCTCAGCCCTTCCTGTGACACCTTTTGGCGTCACTTTTTTAGATGTAACAAGATCATCTGATTTAGATTATGTGTTATCCTGTGAAGATGCAGTTATGGATGTGAGTTTTCAGCACGCACGAAGAAGGAAACACTCCTTATGGCCATGTGAGTATTTGAATGCTGGAAAAGAAATAAAACTGCAGGTAATGATCCAGCTGTTCTCTGCTGGGATGGATTCCCAGTGCTTTGAGGTTTTTTGAGAGCTGAATTTTGATTTTACCCCTTTCTGGTGACACAAGTAAATTACTGGAGCTTGCTCCAGGTACTGAGAATCAAGAACTAGACTGGGACTATTCCAAGACTTGGTCACAGATCCAGCCTTCAGCTATTCCAGTTGCTTAATTAATAATCCTTTTTGTACAGATTATGTGTTTAGTGCCTTTCTCTGCTTACAGTTCTGGGAATGTTGTTTGTTTTGCCTTTTGCTAATTGCATTCTCCTTGTTTTGAAGAGTGAACACCAAAACCAGCTTTTTGGGTTGAACTTGAAGCATCCTTTGTTTTTCAGGATGATGCATCAAGGACTACAAGCCACAGATGAGAAGAGTCCTGTAATATAATTGTAATATAATTTCAGGCCTATTTGCTCTAGCTTATTTTTAAAAAAGCAGAGAACACTTGAATTTCCAATGGCCCAAAATGAGTAGTGGAACCAAATCTTGAATCAGTTTGTGCTCTGAATCACATTCTGAGTTTAGATGGTGCATTTATTCCTGTGTTGTCAGTTCATATTTTTCCAAGACACTGGGTATTTGAGGATGTTCCAGTGTTCTTTACTTTTACAGACTATACATATATGTGTGTGTGTATATATATATATATATATTTGTTTATATAGATATAAATTATATAGGACCTGGGATGTGTCCATCCACCACAACACTTTACTGGTATATTTGGAATATTTTGCTGAAAAAAGGACTGCAGACATCATGGTGATTTTGTTCTGATGAAGGACTTAAAATTTGGCTCACTTGAAAGAATTTTTGATATTCCATGTTTTTGGATGCCTAATAAACTAGAGGACCACACTTCAAAGTAGTTGGTGTGTTACTTCTTTTACTGAGGGAGCTTTTTTTTAATTTATAAACTCTAGAGGATGGGGGGGCTGCAATTTTCATTTTTACAGTAGTAAACATCAGGGTGGAGCAGTTTGGATTTTGGCTGGGGTGGGACAAGTCTGGGGGGAGCTGGGTGTTTGGATTTTTAATTTTTTTATCTTTAAATTTTTTTTATTTTAAAAATAAAAAGTAGAAGTGAAAGTGAAAACAAAAGCAAAAATAAAAAGGTGAAAATTAAAGTAAATAACATGTGAAAATAAAAGTAAGCAAAGCTTAAAGCAAAAATTAAAAGTAAAGCTAAAGTTACTTTATTTTTACTTTTATTTTAAAAATTATGTTAAGGGTGTTGCATTTTTCTTGAGCAAAAATCCTATGCACTTGGTCTAAATCATCTTTAATTGTAAAGCTTCTCCTCTTCCAATTAACCACAAAACACAGAATAAACGTCCTCTGCCTGAAGAGAACAGGAATTTCTTTGGCCACAAAACAGCTTTACAGTCATGTTTACACATCCGGTGCTCTCTGAAAGACTCCAGCTCTGCTGTTAAAGCTGGTCTAAAATATAAAACTGGTTTCTACAGAAGCTCAATCAAGTAATCCATGTGCTTAAGTGATAATTAATCAATTAGTTAAACTGCTACAGCTGTGCCTCCAAGAGTTAAGCTGGGAAGTGCATCTCCAGTTCTTATTTTGCCATTTAAATCCAAATTTTACTTGGAATTTGCGACGGAACATCAGGAAACTTAAACCGTACACAGACGTGTACACGGTAACTTAGTTTTCCTTCAGTCAATAATTAAAACCAGCAGCTGAGCATCTTCCATTCTTCATTGGATCCCTAGGAAAGACAAGGATTTTGGGCCAACTCCTCTTTTCTGTTCCCACCTTCCAAAGGCTTCTGTAACAAAAATGTTTGATATAACATTAGGTTAAAGCAGAACTACAGCACAACACAAAAACTTCTTAAATCTAAAAAACTCTCTTTTAAACTCCAAACCCTCTCTTTTAACCCCCTAAACCCGTCTTTTAAACCAACAAACTCAAACTCCTGGCCCTATGTAGAACATTACAGAATCTAAGACAAATACGTTGAATGTCAAGATAAATAAATGTGAAACTGATTTAATTGAAGAATAAAAATTTCTATTTCTGTGACATTGCTGGGGCACAAAGTGTAGTTAAGACCCAGCCCTCACCTGAGCTGTGCTACAGCTTGGCCAGGTAGAATTTTTTTTCTGATAAATTGCAGAATTAGGTGGGTTTCGTCCATTGTGTTGCAAATAGAGTCTCCCAGTGAGGAAGAAACAAGAGATGCATCCTGTCCATCAGATGCCAGCAGTCCACAGGGAGAAGAAAGAACCACCTAAATCCAGCAAGAAAGGGCATTTTTTCCACCCTTTCCTGGCAGTGACAGCACTCACCAGGTGATGGAGTGGCTGATGGAGCACTGGTAGCACATTGTAGGCAACACATCAGGTCAGCAGAACAGATGAATCACAAATATGCTGCAAATCAAATAAAAATTATGTTATTTGATAGATTCAAATAACACCTCTCTACTACACTAACACATCAGTGCAAGAGCTACATACTTTATATTCCAACAACAGAACCCTGAGGAATGAGGGGCAATTAAACTCACCAGTAAAGGAAGGTGAACAAGAGGCAACTGCTGTTCTTTCAGCATCCCAGCACCAGCTCTGGAGAGCAGCTTTTCCAGGTTTTGCTGCGCTATTGATGGCTTAAGCTAGGTTTCCAAGTAGTGCTGGCAGCTCATGGTTCAAATCCAGGTAACTCATCTTTTAATCCAGGTAACTCATGCCCCCACCACAATACCACCAGATGTGGGTATCTCCACCCAGCACACACCATCGAACCAGAGGAAAGTACTAAACCCTAACCCTTAATGATATTAAGCATTAGAAGAACCTTTCTTTCTCTTTATACCCAACTTTAAACTGAGGCAAGAGGGCAGAGAGAATCCTGGCTGCTGTTGCAGTTGGAGACTCCAAAGATGACCTCAGATTTGCTGAGGTGTCCTGTGGACAAAAGGTTCACCATATTTAAATGGTTGCACCGAAGATGTTTCCAAGGTGCTTTCTGGAAATCAGTAGGATATGTAATAACCATCTCACCAGACTCCACTGTGCTGAAAAGGATGCTCTTAGTGAACTTAAAACACCTCACAGAACCAGCAGAAACCAGGCACAATGAGGCATCCTAACACGAGCCTTAGCCCTCACACAGTGCATGAGCCTCCCCATGGGCTGCAGGGAAAATAAATATTATTAAGGTTAATAAACAGGGCAGGTTTTTTGGTGAAACACATTGGCACACCTGGATTTTTTAGTTGTGTTTCTCCTCACAAAATACAGTCACTGGTACCTATTTTCAAAGCAGTGCTGGGAAAAGAAACACCTACCAGGAATTCATAGACATGTCAGGAAAGAAGTGAGTGATGTGAGCACTACGAGACTCCACGGATGGTACATCCAGGGGAAAACTGTATATTTTTCAATAATGCCACTCTAACTCTTAAGATCCATTATATTTGAGCATCTCATTATACACATGCATTCAGCAAACTGTTTGCTGGTCTGAAGCTTCACAAAGTACAGTGGAAATACAATAACAATTAACAACGAGTTTATCACCCTTGTTACACTGCAACTCTTGCTGGAACCCAGAGCATCCTTGAAGCAGGAGCAGCCTCCTCTCCACCAAACACTTCATGATCACCACCCAGGCACATCCGAGAACCTCCAGCCTCCCAAAAAACCTACTCCAGCCAGAGCTGGAAAACTTCTCCCTCCTTGGCAGCACTTTTCCAGTTCTGTTCCCTTCTCTGGATAACCTCCACCACCACAATGTCTTCCTTGTAGTGAGTGACCCAAACCTGAACGCACTATTCGAGGTACAGCCTCACCAGAACCTTGGACGAGATCCACGTTGTGCATCCTCAGAGGAAAATAACCATGTGCTGCTGACTTTTGTTTCTTAAATCTCTTGAGTTAATAGGCAAGAAATGCATTAAGATTAGAAAAAAAGTAATGAAAAATTGTAAGTTCCGGAAGAGATGAGCGACCTAGAAAATCCAATTGTCCTCTGAACAGCAATTGCATTAAGTTTGGAAGCTAAGTTTAATAATTAAGCTGAAACAATAGATTCTAGTGGTGCTTAAAGTGCTAATTTCAACTCCTCTTCAAACCATGAATCTCCAGCAAGTCTCTCGGCAATAACAATAAAAGGGTTTGCCTCCAGCTCTGAGTGCTGAGGGTCTGTAAAGCACCTCAACTCCTCCAGCAGCACTTTTCCATGTGGTCTCAAGAAGTTTCTCTTCCCTCTAGCTGAGGCAAGAGGGTACCCAAATTACACCCAGCCCTCCTCCAAAGGCTTCCATGGCTAGTTCCTCCAGGGTAAAAGCCAGTTTCTTAACAGCAGCAGAGGATTTGTGGGAATGGGGAAACTTGCATCCCCCTTTCCATGGCATTCTCCCAGCCCTTGCTGTGAGATAACTTGTGAATTCAGTCTGGAAGCACAAAGGTCTCTATTCCTTCCAAACACTTCAGCACGTGTGTTCTGGATACCTCAACCAATTCTCCAAATTTAATTGTGCGGCAGAGAATATTTGTCATCAAAACCACCAGTCTCAGTGTTTCTGTGTGTCAATAGACAAGAAAAAAGGTAAAATGCAGGTAAGAATTACCTTAGATCCTGGCTTGTGCAGCATCAGTTAAAGCTTAACAATCTGTGGAACAACAAAGAGACACAGCACTGCTTTCTGGCCAAGGTATTTTCAGGGAATCACAGCCCATAGACCATGGAAAAAGAAAATCATCCACATCTCTGCGGATGTGGTCCCTGCGTCTCCCTGGGGACCAACAGCGCAGACAGACCACAGGAGACACACAGGGAATCGAATGTTCTGTCAGAAAATAACAGGAACAGCATCTGTCAGGCCTGTGTGTGATAAATAATGAGGTCCCCAGTAATTAAACTCACCCAGGCACAGATCCTAACCCACCTTGGAGAGGCAGTGACTGCGATGGAACACGTGTCCAGCTCCCACCTATTTCAGGGTCCCCTGTGTCCACAGCACAAGACCAGCAACAGTTCTGGGTGGACAATGGGGACTTTACTGATCACTTGCACCTTGTCTAGTCATGAAATCCCAGAATGGTTTGGGTTGAAAGGGATTTTAAAGATTATCTCATTCCAAGCCCCTGCCATTGGCCGACTCTCTACTCAATGAGTTTTATTCCCTTCAGGCTTCACTGGGAGAGAAGATGTTACAGGTAATATCAATCCCACATCCAGGCTAGCTGGGTACTGTTCAACAAACACAGCCACAGCCTCAACAACCTCATGTCTTCTTTCTACTCTGTTGACATGATGAACATTAGTCATATCTCAAATGTGGGGCAGCTCTATCACCTAACATAGTAACAGATAATTTTGGAGGCCCTGTTCAAAGAAACCCTCTTGGGCTTGGAGCATGATCCCACTGAACCTGTCAAAACACACAGCAGGATGATTACTATTTGCTCTTACATTTATTCAAAGAAAGAAAAAACATCACCAACAAAACTGACATTTTATGCAGCAAAACACTCAGTAAGAGATTCAGCACTGCAAAGATAACATTTGGGCAGAAAAAAATGCAGGAAGAAAATTAACATCAGTTGATCAAAGGGGAAAGAAATTGTTTTTCCCCTTCTTTTCAATCCAAGCTCCGTAGACCAGGTTGTAACCTCTGCACTGAGTGTCTCATTAGTGGCAGCCAGTCTATAACAACCTGACACAATGACCCCACTTTTAGTCCCAGGAGGATTATTAACAATGGGAGCACATCACTTCCATGGAGCACAATACAAGCTCTCGCTCCAGTACTAGACATCCACATCAGCCTGACTTAAAGGCAACCAGATCCTGGAGAAACCATTGCTAAGGAGGGCAGCCTGCTTCACAATCCCGATTAAGCATCCTCTGTATGTGGGTGCCAAACATGGGAGCCCAAAATACTGCGCTTACTTGGTTTTCTCTGCTCCTCAAGATTTTTTTCTGGACAGCTGCCAACAACATGAAGCATTGGTCTTCTTCCAGCCCAGCTCCAAAAGGAGAAAATATAAAAATAAAATACAAAAATAAAATACAAAAATAAAATACAAAAATAAAAATAAAATGCAAAATAAAAAATTAAATAGGCAGTACTCACTCTTCCAGGGAGCTCCCATGGGGCTGGGAATTGCAACTGGTTTGAGCCAGGGGGAATTTTTCTTTCCTCCCAGCCTGTGCAGCACAGCAGGGATGTGTTCAGACTAAACTGGCTCTTGCATTTCTTAGGGGAATACAGTAAAGGTGTTGGAAGATAATAAAATCAATGCTGTTTGTGCTCCCCTGTTCACCGATCCCAGCCCTCAGCCAAGGACATGGCACAAACATTTTAGATGTTGGTGATGAACTTTTGGACGATGATTAGTGATGTTCTTTCACTAATCCTCCTAAAGCTATCTTTTAAATTCGGTTTTGTTCTCGATCTCCCTGCAGGAAGGATCTCCACTCATGAGCACTGCACAAACAAAAGGAGACCTCAACAGCAAGACAGACAGCCTTGACTGGAAGGTTTTGTTTGGAAGTGACCAGCTCCAAGGAGGGAATAAAGGTGTTGGAAAAAAACTGAGATCACTGTAGGGCTTTCAGAGATTTACCAAGACCATCCATACACCCACCCCCAGCTGAAACCATCATTTTGCTTCAAGGGTCTCTCTTCCAGCTGAGCCCCCTGCCCAGCAAACATCCCATCTCCCAGGAACACCAAACCCCTGGCTCACGTGCCTAACTCAGCTTCTGATGAAAAACAAGCAGGAGAGCAGCTACCCTCCATCCTGTCCATCCACTGGCCACCCACCCTTCCCTGGGCAGATTTGTCCACGTTATCACACACAGTCCCACCCCTCAGATATTTCATCCACCGCTCAAACCATTTTGAAGCCATCATTGCCTTAGCCTGCAGCATGGTGTTCGAGAGATTCTTGGAGGAGGTGTCAAAGCACTTTATTGGTGATCACAGATACTCTGTACATTCAGCTTTGTACAAAACCCTTTCCATTAACACCAGAGTGAGCAACAGCCACCAGGAGCTTTGAACCCTGGCTTGGCTCCCTTCTGAAGATGCAGAAGGGAAAACGATGTTTAAAAAAAATAGTCAGATTTGCCACACCAGTTGGATTCCTCCAGCAAACCAGTCCTGCAGTCTGAAGTTTGGGCTGCAGCTCAGAGAATTAAAAACTCATGGCTACCAAAGGGATGCAGAAGGAAAGGCTTCGCATCCTCTGCTGCGCTCTGCCTCAGGGTCCTGCCTCCTACTTCTGATGCTCCACTGTCAAGTGCTGCTGTAGTTTATCAAGACTAATTAAAAACCTCATCTCAAGAGCTCTAAACCATCAGGGAAGAGATTTCCATGCCCACCAAAGCCTCATTTGTCATCTGAGCTGCTCTCTGGCAGCAAGGCGCCACTGGAGCTCTTCTTCCCTCTGTGGAGGCACAAGCTGCAGTCCAGCTCCACGTCAATGTCCCCAAATTTCAGCTGGCAGGACTCATTGCAGCTGCAGGAGAGACAGTGACAATGGTCAAGGACTTGTGGGTAGTGAGAGCCACTGGCTCATCCCACCCTGCTTGGGAAGGCTGCTCTGTGGTGGCAGGGAACCCATGCTTTCCGGCCAAGCCATGCTTGGGTACACATGGACACCCACACCCCTTATCCCATGACACATTGGTGCATGGATTTCCCAGCCCACTGTTGGGTCTGGGTATTGCTCTTGGCCACCCTAGCCCATGCACTGTGCCAAGACCCCCTCATACCAGCGGGATGCGGCAGCGTTGGCAGCCACAACAGCGAGAGCACCCACGTAGTGCCAGCAGAAGCACATGGTGAAGAACAAGAGGTTGCTGGAGTCACTCTGATCCCAGCCTGGTCCTCCCCACGGAGGGGACAGCACAAACCCAATCTGGTCATAGATGAAAAAGAAGTCAGGCTTTAGCATACCCCCCTGTTTTCCTCCTGATTTTAGCCCACCTGCTGCAGCTGACTGTGAACTAGAGGCACCATAACCCTAAGTAACACCTGGCGCAGTGCCCTTGGCTTCCCCAACCACTGACACAAGGGTGTCAGGAGGAGATGGATTCTTTGCAGACAATCCTTAGGGCTTGCAGTGCAAGCCCAGCATCCTGGAAAAAGGTGACATCCCAAAGGTGACATTGCCAGTCTGTGCATTTCCCCCTAGACCAAAAGCTGGGTGATTACATGAGAGATTTCCAGATGTTTCCAGTTACTTGGAACAAACAGAGGAAGAAAATGGACCTAATAAAATTAATTAAAATTCATGATTGTGGTTTTCTTTCCCTGTGGGCTCCGATTGCCATTTTCCATTCATTTCCAGGTCTGTCCATGCTGATACATTACACATGCACTTCTTCATGATGTCAGCTCTGGTGCTGAGCCTCATTTCTTCTTCTTATTTACAAAGATATTTGAACAGCCTACGAGTTTATCCCCAACAGATGTGCCCCTGACAGGGGCAGAGCAGCCCCACTCCACTCGCCTTCCTGAGTGCACAGCTCTGAGAAGAATGCTGGATACACACTGACCTGCCAAAGCCAAGAGCCCTGGAGAAGGAAGGAGCTGGTCCTGAAGGTCTCCAGGATGATATGGTCTCGGAGGAACACCTCTAGGAGGGCACAGAGGGCTCCGGCAAATATAGCCATGGCCAGCAGGGAGTGGAGGTGGTGGTCCAGCACGGCATCGCTGTAGTCATGGAAGCAGAAGAGCAAACCTGCCAAGATCCACCCTGTGTTAGCAGAGGACACTCTGGGATATGTTCTATTAAAAAATCATCCGAAAACTCACAAGGCTCCAGGCCTTGCCATGATCTGCCTTGGGGGGAAGAACCAGAGAGCCACCAGCTGCTGTCACCACCTTCCCAATGCGATGATGAGGCAGCCCCAGCACTGGCTCTGCTCTGCCCCTGAGGAACCCCTGTACCTGGGGAGGTCCCTGTGCCCCTGTACCTGTGGGGATCCCTGTGTCCCAGCCAGGGCTGCAGGAGGAGCACAGGGATGGGCACCTTGAGCTCAAAAGATGATGGGGAGCTTTGAATCAGGGTCTGTCCCTCTGGAGTTACAAAAAGGTGTCATCCCCTCACCTTGGTTGGATGCAGAGTGAGAGAGCTGCCGGCCACCAGGAGCAGCACAGATCCCTCAAGCATTCCCTGTGGCATCCAGCTATGGCTGGATCCATATTCAGGAGGAGCAGGGAGGGGGTGACTTTGTCACACAGCCAGTGCCGTCGTGCATCCACACCCCCTCCAGGTCTGCCTTTGTGGCCCCCAGACTGCCCAGGAGCTGTCACACTCATGAGCACTGCAGCAATTCCTTATCCTGTGTCTCCTCTTCCCCTAGCACCAGGTGTGATTCACCTTCCACAAGCAGAGCCAGGGACAGTGAGAGCCGGTCCAAGCCAGGTGGCAGCTTAAGCGGGGAGTGCGAGACCACGTCTGTGATGCCGGAGAGGAGGAAGAAGAGGTAGATAGTGGAGTAGTGCCAGTGGGTAAGGTCAGTCCAGCTGTGCGTCTTGGGGCTGTACAGCTGCAGGTGGGGACCGGTGGGTACAAACTGCTCCACCAGTATCCCTGGACAAAGAGAGAAAAGGTCACTTTCCCTTATACGTGGGCAAATGACAAGCCTGAGGGAATGTTCCTTTGCAGGTGTGAAGCTGGAGTGGTGCTTGCCCAGGAGAGCGAGAGCAAGGTCCTCATCCCAGGGCGTGCCACAAGCATGTCCCCAAGCCCTCCCATGCCAGATGTTTCCCACCACAAACAGACTCAGTGTCGTGGGAGAGAGTTGCTGCTGTGCTAGTAGATATGGGGGCAGAGACTCATCATCACCCTCTCTTACCTACTAGAGCAAAGAAAGCTTTGACCGTGCCTTCGAAGACCTCTGTGCGCCCATAGCCTGGCTGGCCCTCGGCATCACCTTTCCTCCTGAGGTACTTCAGGGGGTACCGCACCGACCACCACAGGCCAAAGGCAAAGAAGAAAGTGCCCCGGAGGGCACTGCCCAGAAAACTTGTTGGCATCGGGCTCATTCTCTGGACCTGCAAGAACAAACCGTGCCTGAGGACCAACTAAAGCATCCCCAAGGGAGTTGTTGGGCTGCTCAGCATCCCCAGGGATCCACATCCAGACAGAGTAGGTCCACATGGCTCAGCTGCAAACAGAGAATACCAGAAATGGAATATCAGCACAGGGAAGCTGCCACTGTGTATATGTGTGTATATATGTATTTATGTGGCTGCACATACGTCATGGTTTGACACATGGCCCAACGCCAGGCACCCACAAGAGTCACTCGCTCACTCTCTCTTGCTACAGCTGGGCAGCAGAGAGGGAAAAAAAATTAACAAAGGCTTCATGAGTGAGATAAGGACTGGGAGAAACACTTTAAGGGCAAAACAGGCTCAGCCTAATGTTGCAAAGTGAATTTATTACTGACAGAATCAGAAGAGGATAATGAGAAGTAAAATAAGCCCTCAAAACACCTTTTCCCCGCAACTCCCTCCTCCTTTCCACCAACAGCACAGGGAGCCAGGGCGTGGGGGTTTGGTCAGTTCATCACCGAGATTTTCACCATGGCCTGCAGAGGAACCTGGCCTCCGGTGCCTGGAGCAGCTCCTCTCCTCCTTCTCCTCTGACCTTGGTGTCTCCGTGTTGTTTCCCTCACATGTTCTCACCTCCTCCTCTTCTCTGACCAGAAGCAAAACCTTGTGACTTTGTTTTGATTTTCTTCTTAAATCTATCATCACAGAGGCGTTACCAGCCTCTCTCCCTGGCCCAGCCTTGGCCAGCAGCATGTCCATCTTCAAAGCCATCACAGAGTGGCTCTGCTGGACATGGTGGAAGCTTCCAGCAGCTTCCCACAGGAGCCACCTTTCTGGCCCCCCTGCTAATAAAAACCAATGCCAAAGCAATACAACATAAAATCATCAGGACTTCATGCCAGAAAACAATACATTAGTGCCCAAGAAAGTGTAACAGCTATTAGAAGAGGAAACACAATGAAGTTTCTACCAATGCAAAGCAGCATGACAATTATTTCCTTAGACCATAAACTTGCTCCAAACTAGGCAATTACCAGGGCGTGAATCCAGCACTGGATTGGGAACTCCAGCCAGGGAAGGCTCTTCTGGGCTGTGCAGGAGGAGGCAACCCAGGAACCATTAACATTTGGAAAAAGAGCCTCATGCATATTCCACACAACCTTTGTGTGGCACACAAGTGGTGATTTGACACAAGAGATTTCCTCCCCATAGGAAGAGCTCGAAGACTAAAGGCATAAAAAAAGCCTTGACTAAGTCAGATCAATGCCAGAGTACCAACCAAGAAGGATGGAGAGGAGCAAAGGTACAGCAAATTTATATCCTGCAAAGTATCTCAGCCCATACCAAAATTCCTTAGAAAAATCCCAGTGTAGCAAGCACAGAAAGGAATAAATAATGATCTAAGTGTTTCTAGCATTGTTTTACCTTGGGATGGTCTTGTTCCTTCCAGAAAGACCTCTCTCCTTGCTCTCTATAAGCTTCTACCACCTAAGGAGGACTCACTTTTCTCCTGCTCATGGGCCTTCTGGTCCTTTTCTGCAGCTCGGATGTGCACAGAGGAAGGCATTACTCATCCCAAAGCTTCCACACCGACCTGCCCTTGCATCACAAATCACATCCTCATCGTGTTTATAAATACCAAAGCAAATCACAAAGGCTGGATGAACAACTCCAGCACGTTCTCTGAGTCCTCCCACACTAGAAAGTAATTAGGCACTGCAAAACAAGGGTAGGATGTGGCGTGGCCAGTGCCTGAGGTAAGGGAGAGCTCTGCAAGATGTTCCAGGTCGGGTTATGGCTGCAGAGCCAACATGGGTCAGACTGGCTCAGCTCTGTGTGGCAAACACAGGATTGGAATGTAGAAACCATTGTCATCCTTTGCATCTCTGGGACTCAGGCAATCTGGGAAAGGCTCAAATCTGTGCTAAGGTTTCCTTTCAGCATGGAAATTACTAAACAGCCTTTCAGGTAGGTGAGAAATGCCCCATCCAGGAGCTGGGGATCAGGGATGGCTCTCTCCTCTATTTTGGGTGCCTGTATTAGGATGAGGTGGCTGATGCCCCAGGAGAACCCACATCTTTCTTGATTATACCCTGGACACCCTGGCCAGGACACTTACCTTCCCTGCACAGACATCTACATCCAAAGTGACTAACAATAAAGCACATTTAAGCATAGCACAACTGCATGATATATAACCAAATTTTACCATTGTCCTGCTTGTGACTGCAAGGGCAACAGCCTGAAGCTGGAGCGCACCCTGATCGAGAGACATGTCAAGAACGTTAATTTGACATGATTAATTGGAGGAAAGAAGGACAGCAGAGACATCCCAGAGCCCAGAAATGACAAACATGTCCCACCTGCAGCTCCAGAGGCTGCTCCAAGCCATGCCAGCATCTAGGATTAACCCGGGGATCTGTCACCCCACATCCACCTGCCATCTCCCCCTTTGCCTGAGTTACCTGCAGACCCAACCTGCTGTTTCAGAGCTGTCCCTGGAATCTCCTACCCTGACCATCCCTCTCCCCAGCAGAGCAGCCTCGCTCTGCCTTGCAGTGTCAGGGACCCTCTTGCTTCGCAGTCCCTCTGCAGCCTGATCCAGCAAGGCTTTGGGGAGTTGTCATGAGTTTCCTTCGCTTCCCAGCAACTGCAAACAGCCCTTCAACAGCCACCACAGATCCCAGAATGGTTTGGGCTGGTAGGGACCTTAGAGTTCATCTCATTCCAACTTCCTGCCATGGGCAGGGATATGTTCCACTGGACCAGGTTGCTCCAAGCCCCATCCAACTTGGCTTTGAACACTTCCAGGAACCCAACCACGTCCTGGGGCATCCCTCTTGTAGAAGAGATGTCCCAAACCACTATCAGACAAGCAGAAGCTTGTATGTTACTCACAAAAAAAAAAAAAAATCCCACCTCCTTTTATAAAACAGCCACTATTCTGCAGCCAAACCAGACATTTCCAAGCAACAGTCCACTTGCACAGCTCACTTATTTGAAGAACAGAAAAGCAATCCCCCCATATTCACAGAGCCCTTCAAGCCCAACAAGCCCAAACTCGACATCCCTGACCCACCAGCTTCTCCCACTCCAGCTTTGGAGCTCACACTCACATAAAAGCTCATTTAGCTCCAAGTAAGTGGCAGCCAGGAAAGAGCAAAGACACCAGGTTTGTTATTCCTCCTGGGAGCTGGTCTGTCTGTCAGAGCACTTGAAATATGACTGCAGTCAGAAGGTATTACCTGGGCTGCCCTTCTCCCTCCACAGCTTCCAGGCTGTGATGCTGCTGCTTAATCGCCATACAGGAGCTGCCTGCTGTCCTTACAGAGCCTTGCCTGACTGCTCGCAGCCTCCTCAGGCTGAGCTTGGGAAGGACAGCATTCCTGCCTGGCTTCCAAGCTCTCCCCTGGAGCCATTGCAGCTCCAGATCCATCACCATCCATGATTTTGACCCCACTTGCTCTAGTGGGAGGATTGCTGCTGTCCCTCTGGATACACCAACATTCCCTACAAACACCCATTAGCATTCCAGCACAGCCAACTTGTGTGCACAGGGCGAGCTCAGCACCTGGCCACAGACATTTGGGAGGGTCTTCTCTTTGTGAATCCTCCTTCATCCTTGGACACTTCCAGAGATGGGGCAGCCACAGCTTCTCTGGGCACCCTCACAGGGAAAAATTTCCTCCTAATATCCCGCCTAACCCTGCCTTCTGGCAGTGGGAAGCCGTTCCCCTTGTCCTGACACTCCAGGAGTCCCTCTTCAGTTCTCTTGGGGCCCCTCTAGGCACTGGAAGAAGCTCTAAGGGCTCCCCAGAGCCTTCTCCTCTTCAGGCTGAACAACTCCCAGCCTGTGCTATGATGCAGCTCCAAAACACAATAACCGCCCTAGAAAAGGGCTAAAGCCAGAGATTTCTGGCACCGTCAGCACCACTTCCACCAGCCTCACCCACAGCTGTCATCACACTGAACCTTTGTCTCTCATGGATGTCCTCCCCACGTCCCTTCCTTCCAAGTTCCAGCAGCCAGGTCCATCCCATGGCACAGTTGCTCACCAGTGTATGGATGGAAGTTTACCTGTGACTCCTGCCTGTCCTTCTCCCTCTCCGGATGTGTCAGCAAGGAGGTTATTACTCAGAAGAGGCAGATAAAGGGAGAAGCCACCACGGGGAGGTGCCCCTCAGACAGGATGTTTGGAGCTGAACATCCCGTGGGACAGTTCAAAGCAGCCTGAGTCAACCACCTTTCACAACCTGGGCCACCTCCTGTCTGCTATTAAAAAATCAGCCAACAACTCTCCTGGAGTTTGCCATAAAAATAAGAATAAGCAGCCAATTCCTGTCACCCTGGCAACCATTTAAATTCCGTTGTTAGGATGGGGCTGGGGATGACTGGGGAACGAGCCAAGGAGAGATAAGGCAGCAGCAAGGTCTGACAGGGCTCTGCTGGAAGTCTGTGAACTGGGTTGCCAGGGACACAATAACCCTTTTAGAGGATCCAATCTTATAAAAGTTGCCTGAGGGCAGGAGATTTCGGGCCAGGAGCTCGCAAACCAGAGCAGAGCCTTTGTGAACTTCACCTCCCAGCCCACGGCAGCTGAGAAGTGGGGGGGCATGGCCCTCTCTCCCCCAAAAGATGGGCAGGCAGGACACAGCAGCCTGTTTACACTCCTTTTTTCCTCTCTAATACACAACACTGCCCTTCACCAAACAACCACAGACACAAGCCATCTCAAAGTTGCTGCCCATCCTACTGATGGCTGCAGAGATGAGCAGTGCAAGCGCTTTAGGCAAACAAATACCTCAGGCCACTCGAGTGTACCCATGTCCTTCCACAGCACCCAGGTGTTGGTGCAGACACACTTAGCATCACCCCAAGCACTGCCCAAGCCCTTGACCCTGGGGCAGCCACATTCCCAAACCAGCAGTTCTCCTAGGAAGTTGTGTATTCCTCTCACTCGTGTTGCTGAACCCACCCCAAGCAAGCCTGCAGGACCAGCCCTGCCCAGAGCCACACGTGTGAGCCAGTGCCCCACGATAACCCAAGGCTGGAGCAGCATGGAAGAAAAGCAGCCTCCCTAGGGTGATAGGGTGATAGGCACAGCCAGAAAAGCCACCAAGCCATAGCCAGGAGCCTTTTATTCCCATTATCTTCATATCAAGTGGGAGGAAGGAAGGAACACAAGAGGCTGTGCCCTACACCCATCACTGCTCACTTCCAACAGTGCCTGAGAAGCAGGATGAGTGGAACAGGGATGAGTACACCCACAAAAGGGTCCTGGGAATCCCACAGTAGCAAAGGGGCTTCCACAAATGCAGTTTCACCCAAGTTTAAGCTTAGGAACTTGTTACAACATTAAATCCAAGCACAGGGAGAAATATAACCCTCAGAGAAGTTCTTCCTTACAGACCTACCCCTGAAAATAATGCAGGATGAAAACTATACCTTTTTTTGCTGGGAAAAAAAGCAGCAGCAGCAGCTGCTGAAGGGGACCTCTTTCAGCTCAGTTTTCTTTTCTGCAACCACCCACCTCTACAAAGCACTACCCCAAAGGGCAAGAAGCTGTTTCCCAAGTAGTAGGAGTCAAGCCCTTGGAGAAAGTGAGGAAAAGTGAGGTGGGAGTGCAGCAGCTGGAGAGTGACGGGAGGAAAGCAGGCCCAGTTGGAAAGTATCTATGCAGAGGATCAATGTGCCTTTTCCCGTAAAGGGCCAGCAAGGAGTAAAGGCCAGAGAGAACGCTTCTATGAAAAGGGCAACTTAAGTCACAGATAGTGAAAGAAGTTTTCAATGCCTTAAATAGCTGAGAAAATAGGGTTTCTTTTAAACCATCCCCATGAGAAAAATGAGGATTTAACTCTGACAGGTGGTTGGGAACAGCCCAGTGAGTGGGACCCAGAGAAAAGATGGCAAATCCCCCCAAAATCCCTTAGCAGGTCACTGACACTCTGTGAATGGTAAAATCACTGTGGGCACAAATGGATGCGATTCCATCTCAGTTCCTTAGAGAATATGCCTCTTCTTTCTCCTAGGAAGAGACTGGGGGTGGCAGAGCTGTGTCCGAGCCCCTCCAGGTCCTCAAGCTAAACTGAATTTGATTTCATATTTTTGGTTTTTTCTTTTTCTTTTTCTCTCAGCTTTAAGTGCAACATCTTCTCCCTGAAAGTTAATCATCAGCCTCAGTGCTAATGAAAAAATGTGATAATGTTTGTCTCCTTCCTGGGGGTGGTGGGAGGCACAATCTAATTAAAGGTTTGCCAGCAGCTCGAGTGCTGCAGATGGATGGTTGTTTGGGAAGTGCAAAGTATTATTATTATTATTGTGACAAATGCTAGCACCAGCTTTCATAAATAGGCAACAGGAGGTAAAGCAGGTCGTAAAAGCAGAGGCAGGGCTTGTTCTGCTGCTACACCTTCATTTCAGCCTCACATAAAAGTGGCTGTACAGGTGCCAGCAGGAGATCCTATCTGCCCCAGGAATGAGTGGCTCGTGGTTGGGCTGTGCTGGCTCCTGATGAAGGGTTTGTCTTTCCAGCTGCAGGAAGAGCAGCTGCCAGGACCTTTGGCTGCTTTGGGGGTGTTGTCTGGGCTCCTTTGTAAGAGAAGGGTAGAATCAGCAGCTCCTTCCAGCCGTGGATGAGCAGGACACCTGAGTGACAAAATCTAACATCAGGATAGAGTTACACAAGAAGAAAACATCCGTGAGACACCACCTAGGGCATCCTGCTCTTTTTAAAATTAGTGTGGGTATGGATCCAGACACACCTCCAGCCCACTCCAGCTGCATGGCCAATGGGTCCAGTACAAAGACACTTCAATTCAATTTATAGAATCATAGAATAGTTTAGGTTGGAAAAAATCTCCAAGATCATCAAGTCCAAATGTTATATGCTAAAAAACATGATCGAGAACAACTGTTTGATATTAATGTTGCGTTAAAAGCAAGTCTCTGTCTAGGACTGTCCTAAAATATCTATCACTCAAGAAATAAATGTGAGGATGGCTTATGCTGCACCTCTATATGATAAACCATCTCTGTACCACAGATCCAGAGACCTTCATACCTTGTTTGAGTACTTAAACTATTTACAAACTGTTTTTAGTTGAAATGAAAATCATTAATTCTCATGTAGAAATGAACCCCAACTGTATTTCCTTCCTTAATCACAGGCTGGATCTTTCCTCCTTTGCTGACCTTCATACCTTGGAAAAGAATGTGCTCCAGAGCCAGAAAACAAATTAGTGAGTGCTCTGCCGACAGTCCTGGGATGTTTGTAGGAGCAGGGAGTTAATGAGGCAAATAGAAACTATTCCAGACACCGGGTGCTGTGGAGGGAAAAGGTGTTTTGTGGCCATACAGTGACAGGGGCCAAAGGAAGGACGGGGGAAAGGAGACAGCAACTTGATTAAGAGCTGTGAAGAATTAAATAAACCCTATCCCACTTCCAAAAGCAAGGAGTGCTTTTAAAAACCAAAGTCAGCTTTCATTTGTGTGCCTTGGAATGGAAAAAACCACTGGCTTTCGGGGGTGGGAAGGAGGAAGATGACTGCATCCAGCTTGGATCCGTTCCTAGTCCAACTGTAACTGCAGCCCTCCCCTGGCTCTTCAATGGGAATAGTGATGCTTGGGCTGTTTCCTAAAAGAAAATAGTTCAGAAAAGACCAGAAATAGTTCAGAGCATCACACAAAGCCTTTTTTGCTCTTCAATGAACCCATCCCTGTCCTGCAGCACTCCCATTAACTCAGCTGTCCCCTTCCTCACAGGTGGTTCTCTGCCACTAGCAGGTGGCATCTGCAGAATGGGTTGTGCCTCCCCACAGCAGCCAGGGGAATTTGTGATGTTTTTAAAAACTATTCTGCCTTGGCAGAAAAAAAAAAATCTACAAAATGCTCCTCATGTTCAGTGGTTACGACTCATGAGACCCAATCATGAGTTTATGAGATGGATTTACAGAGATACAGCTCTGCTGCTTCATTCTCATCATGCCCAGTCTGTTTGCTCCTCCCAGTATCCAGCCCTGCAAAATAAACCAGCTTAGCAGTCGATATACAGGAAAACTGGCATTCAAGGAAAGCTACTTAATAAGCAGTAAAATCCAGGCTGCAGTCTCTGTAGTCCGTGACAGGCTCTTTGCACAAGGGGAAAAGGGTTAAAGGGCGAGCTTTGCCTTCCCTTGGGCCTGCCAGGAGCTGCTTTTCTGTGCAGTCACGAACATGAGCACAAAAATCTCCTGCCATCCATCCCCCACTACACAGCAGGGAGAAGATCTCAGTGCAGAGCATCCTTCCAGCCGTGGGGTTTGAGACATGAAAAATGGCAATATATAACCACCATGTGCTAGTGGTTATTTTATATATATATATAAAATTTTTTTTTAATCTACATAATACTAGCATATTTTCCTCCTGTCTAGGAGGTGACATTTCCAGTCACTTTTTGCAAAAAATTAGTGAGCGAAAGCAGCCTAAAAACAAACTATGTGCCTGTTTCATCTTGCTTTCCAAGCTGAAGGAGTTTATTTTCAATGGAAAATTGGGACATTTCATGAATCCCTGGTGCTTAGCTGTGTATCTTGCAGTCCTTCGGGCTTTTCAGGTCTGAGGGATGGATTTTTCTAAGCTATTATTACACACTCTGTAATTTATCAGTCTTAAATTTAAGAATATCAGCTCAGTGAGGATTTTTATTTCACATTTATTCACTCTCTCAGCCTTTAAGTGAACATGAAAACGATTAACAAACCCTCTCTTTAGTTCAAAGCTTCAGAAATAACATTTGTATTGTCTGCAATCAAGGCCTGGTTTTACAAAAATTGCCATAATCTCACATTCAGCATTCCTTACTCATCCTCCTTGGGGTGATGCCTTGCTCCAGAGGTGCATGACCTCAGCCTGGAGATTTCCCTGACTTCAATCACGGCAGGCCAAAGCCTCCAGGCTCTTGGAAAAGTCAGCTGGCCAAAGGATGCTCTTCACCCCTATGGGAACACACGGGGGAGCCCATAGGATGAAGTAATCTTGTCATGTTGCATTTCCATGCTTTGTTTTGTTGCTAAAAATCACTTCAAGCTGTGCCCATATCTGAGCCAGAGATATTCGAGTATGGATGGAGGGCAGTCACCTCTGTGCGCTCAGGCTTCCTCCCAGCACCACGGGGGCACCTCTCACTCTTCCAAAACAAAAATATTTCACTAGATTTGTTTCTTCTGTAAAAAGGACTGTTCATGTATTTGGAGCAGGAGTTTGCACCCTCTTCACTCTTCATCGGAGCCATTCAAGAAGGCAGCCTGGGAGCTGCTGTCACCTTTCTGCTGCCAGACCCCCAGGGTGATGTAGGGCTCTCCACTGCCTCTCCCGAACCTCTGCAGACAGCTGTAATAGAGGAGAAATAAATCATTATTAGAAAAACTCCCAACCTAATGTCACTCACCAGAACCCTCATTCTAGAGGTCCTAAAATGCTATTGATGGGGGATTGAGTGGTTTTTGTTCTGTATAAAGTCTCTTTGATGGCATGGACTGACCTATCCATTCTGTAGCTCACATAGCATCACTCAGAGCATCCCCTCAAGTGGGATAATCTTCCCATGCCCTTGGAAAAGCCAAACTGGGGGCTAGTAGTGTTTTAGTTTTTGTACCTCTAATAATTCAGTGACCTTCAACCACTTTGAAGTCCTTGCGAGGCAGTGGACGAAGCGTCAGGGGGTCCTGGTAATGCTTTGATGTCTCTATCAAATTAAGGTTTGACTTCAGCACTCAGTGCAGAGGAAAATAAGCAGTGTGACTTCCAGGAGCACCTCTAGGGACTCAGTTGTTTGACTTCTCCCCGTTTAATGCCCGTGTCTCTCACTGACCCTGTTTTGGATTCTGTGCACTCAACAAATGCCATGCCCTAAAACCTGCAGTAGTCTGGGACTGCTTATTCAGCTGTGATTTTGTGCTGCGGGAAGGGCTGGGTTACATCTGCGTCTCACTGCAGACATCTCAGCCTGCCTGCCTACCCCAGACCTGCCCCAGTTCCTGTCCCAGCCCCTGCCCCAGCTGTACCAGTAAGTGAGGGTGTAGTTTACAGCCAGGATGGCCACAGCAGCTGCCCAGTGCCAGAAGAAGCATATTGTGAGGAACATGATGTTGCTGTGGTCATTCTCATCCCACGCTGGACCTCCCCAGGGCTGGAACAGGACAACACCGATCTGGGTGGAACAAGAAGTTTATTACGTTGGTAAAAAAATTATAGAATCCCAGAATGGTTTGGGTTGGAAGGGACCTCAAGCAATCTGTGCCAGAGCCTCATCACCCTCACGGTGAATTACCTTTATTCCTGGGGTGACTGAGGAACTTGAGCCCTGACCAGGACAGAGGTTTTTGCTGAGAGAGTGAAGTCCATCCTTGCAAGGACAGGCCACACAAAGCCAATCTGTGCCCAAGATATCAATTTTTCTGTTCAATATCCAGACACAATTGCCCCTCAGCATTCTAAACTCCAAGCTATCCTTTAAAAACTCCAGATGTAGTATTTTACAAGCTCAGCCCAGTTTTTAACCTCTGAATAAAGGCTAGTTTGAGCTACTGCAGCCTTGAAAGAGGGAAGGGAAAGTGGTTTGATTTTGGGGTGGTTTTTTTGTTTGGTTTTTTGTTTGTTTGATTTTGGTTGGTTGGTTGGTTTGGTTTGGTTTCTTTTTTTGCTTGTTTGGGGTTTTTTTTGACAGCTTAGTTTTGAGAGCAATTATCTCCAACTGATTTCTTTGCTTTTCCAATTCCTACCAAAGCAAGCAGCTGGCTGTATTTCAACTCAGCTGTTTTATTGCCGGTGGGGTTTGTATCTTTCCACTAAACCAGAGGGAGGGCTGCAGGGAGCATTAGACACATTAAGCAATTAGTACTTTGTCATTAGATACTGCAAAATGTTGCTCACTTGCTTTCGCTTTTCCCCCTGGAAAGCAATAAGCCAAAACAAACAGCTCTTGCAGCAGGAGTAGCCATCAGAGATGACCTGTGATAAGTAAATTTTTATTCTGGGTTATGAGCTATTTATGAAGTGAGCCTGGCAAAATAATCCTTGGGAGATGTGTGATTGATACATGATGTACAACCCGTTCTCCTCTTTTCCCTTTGCTTCGTTGCTCTGGGAAGGCAGAACTAACCTGCCAGAACCACGTTCCCTGGACAATGGTGGTGCTGGCTCGGAACATCTCCAGGACAATGTTGTCACGCAGGAAAACCTCCAGCAGGGTGCTGCCAGCCCCGGTGAAGATGGTGATGAGCAGTAGGGAGTGGATGTGCTGATCCAACATGGGGCGGTGAAGGACGTGGTAATAGAAGAGACAACCTGCCAAAACACGAGCCCTGCTTAGAGTAGCATTAACAACAACAGCCGTGGCCACAGCATAAATCACCTGCCTGGATGGCAAATTGACACAGGCCACCACGAAAAGAAGGGACCCCACATAGCACCATCCCCATGGCCTCCTGGCATCCCAGCATTCTGGAAGGATGAGATGCCCAACCTTGGGGCAGGAGGATCTGAGCAATACAGTGACAAAGGGCAGGGTAGTTTTCTTCCCATGTCTGTGCATCACCTCTTCAGATAACTCTTCCCTTCTAGCCAGGCTTCTGCTGTGTCCTTCTTACTGCTAAACTTCATCATTTTTTGGGAGCTGTAAATGATAGATTTCCTGGTCTTACATTCCAAACTGTGCATGTGGAGCTGCCCGTGCTGCTGCTGCCTCAAAAACTGCTGTGATTGGGAAAGGAAAAGTAACAGGAGCTGTGCCTTCATTAAGGAGGGTTCTATATAAACAAGACCTTCTTTTCCCATGACAGGGTGTTGGAACTAGATGGTCTTTAAGCTTCCTTCCAAGCCAAGTCTTTATATGATTCTATGATCCAAGAGGGGTCTGGAATCCTGGCTGGCAACTTGCAAGGCAGCCTGAGGACAGAGTGATATTCATGATGTGCTGAAGCCAAAATAAATCACTTCAAATTGCCACGTGCCACGCAAGCAGATGAGGCTAATGATGTCTGCAGTGCAATTAATGGCTCTCGGGGGAATATGGGGTGGGAGAACAGCCTGTGGATGGCATAGGAATGCAGATTCCACCAGCCATTTACCATAAGAAGGAACATCATTCTGCTGCTTTGCACTGCTGTAGCTCCAGAAATCCCAAACCAGAACCTATATGTGACTGTATTTCCCATCTCGTTCCATCCCGGCCTGCCATAATATATCCTCTGCAATGTGTCCTATCTCCAGAGGTATCTGGAGCCATATCTCAGTCAGGCAAATTTTAGTCCTCTGACTTGGTTCCCAATATCCCTCTCTGAATTAAGCACCACCTTCTACCAACCTTCAACAAACACTGCCACAGCCAACATAAGGCGATCCAGACCCTGCGGCACCACCTGGGAGATGTAGGTGAGGACATCTACCACCCCGGAGAGGCCGTAGAAGAGGTACATGGTGGTGTGCTGCCAGTTCATCAGCTTCACCCAGTCGCGCTTCTCCCCGCTGTAGAGGTGCAAGTGGGGACCATCGGGGACGAACTGCTCCGCCAGCATCCCTGCAGGACACCCAAGGGCATGGAGTTTCTGGGGGTTTATTTGCAGTGGTTGAAATGACTCCTTGCTGCTGGGGGTTCTGAAGCAGGAGGTGGTGAGTTTGCATTAGGGAGAAAAGACTGGATGGAAAAATCGGGCCTGTGTTTAATGGCAGCTCAGCTTTGGGAAGGGGTATGACCTTTGCTTTTCTGCATCAAACTGTACCAGAGATCAAATCAAGACGGACATCAAGGATGCATCCAGGCTGCCCAGGGAAGTGCTGGAATCATCATACTTGGAAGTGTTCAAAAACGCGTAGATATGGTGCTCAGGTTCATGGTTTAATGGTGGACCTGGCAGTGGTTAATGGTTGGACTTAATAATCTAAGAGGTCTTTTCCAGCCTTAAAGATTCTCTGATCCTTCCACATCTAGACCAGTTTTTCTGGAGTCGGAGCTCCTGTACAGTCATCACTGCAGGCTAGGTGAATACTGGCAAAGCAAGTGAAATATAACCCTTACCTATCAGGGAAAAGAGGATTTTGATTCCCCCTTCAATGGCATCCACACGCTGGAGACAATAAGTCCTGTGGGATTTCTTATTTACTTTCTGGCTGAGATACTGCAGTGGGTGTTTCACAGACCACCAGAGCCCAAAGAGCAGGAAGAAGCTGCCTGGAAGTGCGTGACCCTTAAAATTCGCCATCCTGTCAACCTCCTCTGACTACAAGGAAAGAAAAACACTGTCATTATTCAATTTACACAAGTTATTTGGCATAACACTGGGAAAAAATAGGATTTCCCTATTTTTTTTTACTCCAGGGAGGACTGGACTAGGCTTGACCAAGCACATGGAAACAAGAAGGAGCACTGGGAACCCCTGGGACCTCTCTGAGGTCCTTGCCCCGATATTAGGAAATGTCAAAGCCACAGTTGTTTCAAAAAGGTCCCAAATCTGCTGCAATGTCTGACACATCCCAGCCTGAAGCTTAAAGCTGATCCCTCTCAGCAGTAGGTCCTGCTTTTCTTGCTTTTCTGCAAGTATGAGCATAAAGATCTGCTGCAGATCAAGGCAGGGTGGGCTTTTTGGCACCAGGTAAGAGAGGTAATACACAGGGAAAACAGGAACGTCTGGGGTAAACAGCAGAGTGTTTCTTTAGCTCCTTGAATAGCCACAGAAGTGGTGTGCAAAGTCCAAAACTTTTTAAAATCTCTGGAATTATTTCAAGTCATGGAAGAGGAGAAAGATACCCTGCATCTATTCCACAAACCAAAGCATATTGTTAAAAATATACCTTCAAAAATACCCCAAAATCTGTTGGAAACAAAACACTGTGGGTTTGGGCAAACAAACTGAGTTGTTCCTGCATCCCAACCTGCTCACACTTCTTCTTCCCTCTCCTGAGCGTATCTAAACCAGGATTTGCAGCAAGCTGCTGGAGCCTCTGTGCCGGAGCGCACACACGCATGGTTTGTGGGATGTGGTGGGACCCATTTCCTGGGAGAATTACAGCAATTAAACCCAGCGAGCTCCTGTTTGCTGTTTGCTTAATTAGGTTGAGAACTGATCAGCTCTTTTGTGTGAGCTTGACCATATGTTTGAGGGCTGCCTTGGTGTGAGGTGGTGTCAGGCTGGGCAATTAAGAATGTTTTAATTGATAACAAAGGCTGTGCTGCTGGTGCCCAAGACTTCTTTCTCTGTTTAGGAACTTCTCTGTGCCAATCCACACCTAACACTGGGCAGAAACCATCTCTTGTGGAGTGGATTCTGTCCCTCCACATAGCAGGAGTTGCGTGATTTGGAGCTGGATCTGACTTCCCCATCCCAGACATCCGGATTATCCTGAAACTGCCTTCCCCAGGAGCATTTTGGGCTTCAGTTCCCACTCACTGAAAATAGAAACCAAAAATGTTCTTATTCTGCTGTAGCACAGAGGATAATACGTGTGCAGGGTTAAACATGAGTTGTTACTGTCAGCCTTGGAGAGAGGGAGTTGTTTCTTTGGCTTTATTACTACCTGATTTCAGGACAGTTTGTCCCAGGGATACCTTGTTTCATCCCTTGAAGTCCATGGTTGGTGTGGATACCATCTCCCAGAGGAGTCTGTCCCCGAGCAGGAAAATCCACTGGGTTAGAACTAATCTCCTAAATTCCTGCAACCAACCTGCCTGATCTGAGCTGGTTTAACCAAACAGCTAATCCAACAGCTCGAGCTAAGCAAACATTGGCTCCATGTGCAAACATCACCCCGGTACATGCAGCCACAAATGGCAGCACAGGAGGCCGATGTCCCTGCACTGCCACCTGGCTGGTTTCCATCCTGTCTTCACCAAGCACCTCTGAGCTATCCTGGTGGGTTCATGAAGATGAATTTAGGGGGAATTTAATCCAAGAGTGGAAAAGCTGTGCATGGAAAGGGCATGGTATGAGCTGGCAGCGTTGAAGGTCACTACTAGCACTGCAAGGTTCTGCCTTATTTCATGACTTAAAAGGAAAGATTTATTGACAATGGGTGCATGGGCAATTAAACAGAAAATCAAAGCAAGATGCTGTTTACCAGCAGGGCTGGCACAGTCCAGTAGGTTAATACAATCATCTTTGTAGTCCTTTGAAAGGGGCAGTTGGGGATGGGAGCATCCACCTGTTTCCCTGTGATTAAGGGAGCAGCATTCCCAAGACATGGAGAGGGCTGAAAAATCTGTATTTTCTGAGTGAGTAGAGAACCTCATCATATACATGAAATGGGGGTAATGAGTTTAAACTGAACAAGGAGAAGTTTAGATTAGGTACAAGGAGGAAAGGTATAATATCAGGGTAATAACTGGAAGCAGAACTAAACCCATCCCAGAATACCACAAGAAGAAGGATTGCAGCCATATCATGCTGTATTAATGCTATAATTATCACATGACCACAGCAATATACAGACAAATACATAACTGATGTAGCTCTTGCAGTTATGTATTAAAGGCTGATATAAAGTGGGGCCTGATGGTTTCCCACCTGAGATCGATGCAGTCAAACTGGGATGACCTGAAGGATACACTGATCAATCACAATTAAAAGATCAGCTAAATGGGGTATGCACAGCCACCTTACAAAGCTTATGTGATCTGGGCTGAGCTCAGGAGCTCAGGGGGTGATGGGGACTCTTTTGGGGTTGCTGGTCTCCATTCCTGCCTGATAGCAGGGAGCACATGGCTCAGCTGGGACACATGACCAGCAAAACCGTTTCTCCTGCTTCTCTTCCTCCTCTGAAAACATGCGGTGAGTAAGCACAGGGGAAAAAACCAACCACAGTTATGTTTGTGCCCTGGGGCAAAGAGCTCTTGTTTATCCCTGTAGCTCCAGAGGAAGTGAGACGTGCTTACAATCAGCAGGGAAAAGAACAAGCTGAAGGTCCAGTGGGTGCTTGTGTTGGTGGCCACAGCCACTATCTCAGAGCATCCCTGCTGAGCGTGACTTTGTCCCTTCCCTCATCACCCAGCCTGCATGTTTGGCAACATTCCCGTGTCCCTGCTGGCTCGTCATTAGTGCTCTTTGCCCCCTGTTCGTTATGGTGCCTACGCTGTGTCTGTGTAATGATTTACTGTTTCAGCTGTTCTTATCACCTCCCAGAGCAGCTGTTTTTTTCTTGGTTTATAGCACCTGGGGAGGCATCTGGAGAATGGTAAGAAGCCCGAGAGCCCAATTAGGCTTTTACCTCCTTTTCACACTAACCTGGCAGCCACAAACTCTCTTTTCAGCCAAAACCTGGGCCATTTTAATATTCCAAATGTCTCATTTGCCTTCCTGAGGTTTTATTGGTTTTTTTTTTTGGTTTGTGGGGTTTTTTTGAGTTTTGGTGGGGTTTTTTTGTTTGTTTGTTGCTTTAATTTTTTTTTTTTGTGGGTTTTTTTGTTGTTGTTGTTTGTTTTGTTTTGTTGGTTTGGTTTTTTTTAAGTCCATTGATAACGTCTCAGTCAGCATCATTTCCATTTTCCCCAGATAGGAAATAACAGTCTAAAGTTCACCAGTGGGAAGAGTTAATAGCCATCACTCCTACAATTAACTTTGCCCTTCTGCCTGTGTGAATCAGGCAGTTCAGACACACCAGAGCTGGTTTGCTCACCATGAGACCTGTGCTCGGCTCTCAGAGCATCTGTGTGTGACAGGGATGGTCCCCAGGGAAAGGCTGACTCAGGGAAGAGGAGAAATGTCTTGGCTTGCAAAAAAACCACTCAGGCTGAGCTCAGGCTGAGGTGGGGAATGCCACTGAGATGTGTACCTGGAAATAATGAAGCTATTTCCAGCCTTCTAGAGGGGCTCTTGTGTTGAATCTACAGCTGCAGGAGCACGTCAAACCTAGACCTACAGACTGACAGCAGCTGAGGTGCTGTGCTCAAAAAGCCACCCTCAGTCAGCCCCTTCCCTGTCCTGAATGTCCTCTGTGTCTCCCTGAATACAACATAACCCCACAGCCCAAAACCAGCACCTGATGGGGATGGCAGTGGTCCAGACACATGGGTGAGATATCTCTGCCTCTGAGGACAGAGAGATGGCAGGAAATGCCCAAAAGGTATCAGGAGAGGCATCACTGACAGTGATAAGCTCTCCTGTACCCTGTGCTGCCTCACTCATTACCAGCATTGTCTTATTTGTCTGCAGAGGCACTTATAATCATGGCAGCATATCCATTAGCTCCCGCAGGAGCTGGATCCCTAATGCATTATTGTCAGGCTAAAACCCCACTCTGAACCATTTCATCCCATTATTGTCGGGTTCTCTTTTCCCTCTGTTTCTGTCTGCACCAGGGAGTGTTAACAGGTACACTGAGCAATCATCTTCCTCATATCGGTGAGCTCAGCTGCATCTGCACAAGCAGCAAAGCAACTTTTCTGCCTCTAAAGGATCTTTAAGGGGTTTGGACTTAGGTTAAAAAATTATCGTCATCATTGGAAACTATTACGCTCAATTGCCAGGAAGTATCTGAAGGACCATCAGGTACTGCAGGAGCTTATATAGTGGCTGCAGACAGAGAACACAAACTGAGATAATCCATCCTCCTGAAATGGGAAAGTTCAACATGGAAGTTCAAACAAGGATGAAAGCTTTAAATTCAGGATGCTGGACTAGAGGTCTATTTAATAGACACAATGGATCCACCTGGAAATAGACACCGAGGGAGAGAGAGAGATAAAAACTAGCGATGGAGAGGTTATACTGCTCTCCGCTTCCTCTTCCTTATGCTGCCTCCGTTTGCCTCCTGTTTTATAAGCCCCTGGTTTGGATTCTCCATCCCTATCCTTGCTCTGAGCCCTGCCGTCAGGGAAGCAGCAAGAAGTTACACCCCAGCAAATAAAGCTGAGAAATGAAATAAATTAGCCAAAGCCTAGTTATGGGGGCTCAGAACGGGCACTTTGTCATTCCTTCTCTTGGCGACCTGCATCTGTTTATTTGTGGTTTTAAGACAGTGAGGCCTGACTTTAAAAATTATCTGTTAGGGAAAATGCACTTTACTATCTCAAAAGCCATTTTTCTTTGCGTCTCTGTGATGGTAAAGAGATTAAAGTGCTTTCTAAAGGGGTGGGTGCCATCTGTGCTCTGAACTGCCTCCCTTGCTCCTTGATGTGCCATGGAGCAGCCAACAACCCCTCACAGGCACCCACCTCAAATAAACTCAAACCCAGCATTATCACCATCAAAAATGCCACAAACCCCAGTATTTATAGAATCCTAGAATCACAGAACAGTTTGGGTTGGAGAGATCTTCAAGATAATATAGTTCCACCCCCTGCCATGGGCAGGGACACCTTTCACTAGACCAGGTTGCTCAAAGCCCCATCCAACCTGGCCTTGAACTCTTCCAGGGCTGGAAAAGCTACAACTTTGCTGGATTTCACAACTTCTCTGGGCATTTTCCAAAGAGGAAATGAATGCTTGTCCTCAAATTGTTCCAACTGCCCCAGAATGTGATACAGGTTAACCACTGTGCATCTTCAACATCCCTCAAGGAAAACTATCCAAGACAAAGAATTAAAACCATTGCCATTGCAATATATACCCAAAATATCCACAAAACACATAACCCTAAGCCTGCTGAGTACCACAGCTTGTCCCTGGGTACCCTGGAGCTGTGGTCCCCAACATCCCCCTCCACAAGCACCTGGAGCCTTGGCTGTCACACCCTGCGCTGCCAAGGTGAGGTAGCTTTTTAATGATAAGCTGGTATAAAGAACAGAAGAAAGAAGGAAAAAACCTTCCCCTGCAGCAAAGGTGGCCCTGCCCACAGCAAGGGAGGTGGCACGAGATGAGTTTAAGGTCCCTTCCAACCCAAGCCATTCTGGGACTCTACGAATCCAACCTGTGCAGTTTTAGGCACTAGAAGTAATTTTGCTAGGCATTTCTGTGGATAGAGGAAGGTGAGAAGGGAATTTTTGGTTCAGTGCACGCAGCAGCAATTTCGGTTTGGCTGTGAGGCAGAGGGTTTGCATTTAATTTGGCCGGGAGTGGAGCAGTGAGCCAGCAAGGGCTCCGTGCAGAGTAGTGAGGGGGTTTTGGGGCTCTGCTGCCCCCAGGCTGCCCTGCTCTCACCTCTGCCTGCTTTGGGGCCCCAGATAACATGTTTATTTTTCAACTTCCTCCTTGGAAAAAGTTGCTGTGGGTTTGCTGGGCTGTCCCATCGCCTCCCAGCCCAGCAGGGACAGCAGCCAACCCCCTGTGAGCCCCTCCACGGGGACCCCAGAGCAGGGGGACACTCCGGTGGGCAGAGGACACCTAAATGTCTCCCAGATTTGCTTTCCTAAGGGGAGCGGTGGTTCACTCACCCTGACCCCTCTCTTCCCTCCGTATGGAGATTGGATGCCAAATTGAGGGGTTCCTAAAGGGCAGGCAGGGGGTCCCTTCCCATCCCATGGTGTGGGGTGACCTCCCTCCCTCCCTCCCCTTCCCAACGGAGCCCCCTCTCCGTGCCAGCCCCGGCCAGCAGAGCCTTACCCGCCCCTGGTGATCCCGGTGCTGCACCTGCTCCCAGGTGATCTGTGCTCCTCCCCTGCCTGTGGCACCCGCCTCATCTGCCTCCTCCCTGCCTCCCAAACCCCATCTGGGAGGGAAAGGTGACTCTGGACACAGAAATCCCCCACTCCTGGGCACACTAGGTGCTTTAATTTGCAGTTTTCTCCCACAAAAGTAATCCATGACTTGCTGAATTCTTGCTGTCTAAAGGCTTTTTCCCTGCAGATCTTAATTTTCTCAGATTTTGTGCAATGATTAAATTTCCTTCTATCAGAGTTCCCCATTACCCACCTCATGCAGGGTGGGATACAAGGGAGCTGTGGGATACAGGGGATACAGGAGAGCTGTGTGGGGCAGTACCCCCTCACTCAGGTGCCTGCACCCCTCATCCCCAAAACACTGCATTCATTATTAACTGGATTAATTCCTTCAAAGCACTTCATTTTCCATGCTTCCCAGGTTTGATGGATGCCCCTCCAACAATCCCTACTCATAACCTATATTTCAACTCCAAATGCAATTTTCTGACCAGGCCTCCTATAAAACCAAGTTTATCCTTAATAATACTTCCCACTTTCATCTCCAGTCCTGCAAGTGCTTTACAAATGTTAAATAATTAACCCTCATGACACCCTTGGGAGGGAGGGAAGCGTTATTATGGCTATTTGTAAAGGAAGCTCTGACAGGGCCTTCTGTGCTCCAGCCCTGGGTTTTACTCACTTTTAGGGAGCAATGCAGCTACTTACAGTACTGAGAGCAACTACACCTGCCACAGGGAATTTGTAGTAAGAAAGCTGGATTTTAATGTTTTAAATATAGCCACCCTGATTTACAAATGACTTGACGTTTAGAAGAGCTGTCTGGCAACCCTGTCTTTTTCTTTTATTATTATATTACTATTTCAATTTATTGACATCAAATCTATTCCCTCTCCTGGTCCCACGATGTTGTTTAAACAGATGAGTTCTTAAATAATAAATAATTATCAATTAATCCATCCTTTCTCACCTCCCAGAGAGGTAAGTGCTGCTGGAAGGGAGAAAGCATCCCACAGTCATCCTCTCCTTTATCAGTGGTGGGGTTGGATGCCCAAATCCTCCGTGTTTTTCAGGTGAGATGATTCAAGTTTTCCAGAGGCAAAAGCCAAGCTGCAGGTATTTCTTGTCTCTTCATTAAATTGTTTCACAAATGTCCCAGGAGCCTGATGACTTTTTGTGTCCCACAAACCCTGGAATACATCAGAATTAATCGAGGGGTTTACATTCACCCTGCTCCAGGCACATAGAATGATTTACCCCCAGAAAACTACCCCCAAAACTGAGGCTGAGGAATAAATGGAAGGAAAACAACTGGTGAGATAGAGAGCCTGGGAAAAATTAAGAATTATTTAGCTGGGGAGTGCTACAAGTTCATGAAAAAAAACCCAAGGGATGCCCAAAAATGCAAATGAGACCCAAAATAATGACATGGAAAAGTCTTGGTCATGAGTGGTGAAATTGCTGTAGCTGTTACATAAGAAAGGCTGAGTTTAGCTAAAAACTAAACCTTTAGTTAAACCTGACTCTGAAATGTGAGCTTGTTCCCACTCAAAGCTCTGCTGAGTCATGTTGGCTACCAGGAAATTTGCACCTTTAAATATTTGCAGAGCAAAATCATGGGGTGTGTAGGGGGGTGGATCTTACTCTAGGAAAACAAATAACCTCTCTGGGTATATTTATTGTAGTAAAGATCATCCCTGTTCTGGGGTTGCGCAGAACCCTAGTAGAATGCCTCATTTCCAAGTGGTCCTGAACAATCATTTCCTGATGAGACACATCAAAACCTGATGTAATCTCCAATTTATATTGAGCCTTGTAGAGGCTGACCTAGAACAGAAGCTGGACAGAGTGCAAGGATAAAGGGTAGGTATTTATTCAAAGGCCTTCACAGGGTGCGCCTTGGGCAGTGCAGGAGTCTCACAGAGCCTGCACCCAGGATGGACACAGCCACACGTTTTTGGGACAGATATAAGTTTTGGCCATTTGCATATCAGAGGTTAATTGTCCAATTACAGCTTCAGGCAGTGCAGTCCCATTCTCTCAGTTTGCTCCTCCCCAACTCACTTTTGTTTCCATTTCTCGGGGCCTGAGACAGTGAGGTGTCCTTGGTTCTCAGGCCTGGAGAGGAATTGTTGTGTCTGACTAAAATGGGAAAAGCAGTTGCTCACACTCTACATGGAGCTCAGAGTTATACACTAAAGAATTGCAGGATTTACAAACATATGAAAATATAAAAGCTAAAATCCTAAGGCATCAATATCCATAACTTCCTAGAGCTCAGCCACTCTTAAAACCTTAACAGTTCCTTAGACAGCCTTGAAACCACATGTAAAGGCTGTAAATTCTTCAAACCTGTGTCCAGCTCAGGCTCTCCCCACCCACAGGCACTGGGCTACCACTGGAGGTGGGAATTCTGGTCAGCACAACACATCCAGCCTAAAAAGCTAGTCCTGATCAGCAACTTTTCTAAATCTTATTCCCTTCCCATGAAATCAGTCCTGAAAAAAAATTCAGAATTCCTATTCTAGGATTTTTTGAGGCCTCTAAAAAGCTCTTTTGTGTCCTGCCCATCTCTAACTTTCCAGCTCCTGATGTTTATTTTCTCCCTGCTTATCTCACGCAGAGCTGCAGCTCCTAAACATACCCACAGGAGATCTGGCAGCAAATAACACTGTGGCAGTCTCTTCACATCAATGTGCAAAGCTGGGAATGACCAAGAAAACAGGAGTTTGCTTCTCTGGGAATCATCTCAGTATGCTATCTGGTTAGACAATACCTGCAGTCTCCATGGATGCAGCTTGGGATACAGGCTGAAGCGTGCCGTGGGAGTGATGCTCAGAGAGAGCTCAGAGAAATGGAGGAAATGATGGAGTGTCAGAGCCAGGAAATTAGTTCCCTCATTTTCGTGTGCTGGCAGAGGGGACAGGTGAAGGAGTCATTTGCCACGTGGCCACACATCCTGAGAGAGGAGCTGCATAGGCTGCCTGCAATTTTAAGAGGCAGGAAAATGGGAAAGCAAACTGGCACACTGGCCAGACACAGATATTTTTCTGGTCCCTTGCTGGAATATCGATGTATTTTCCAACCAAAATGATGATGTCTCGTTTTCCTTCCCCTCCTCCTGCACCCACAAAACCTGCCTGTGTAATGCAGGCAATGGGTCTGCAGGAAGAAGGTTTTGTACTTAGATGCTCCTATTTCTAAGTGAGCCATGTCCTGGTGACACATCCCTAAGCCTTCCTGGTGCCCAGGGAATGATACCTCACAGCATCCTCCCGTCTCAGCGTTGTTTGTCACCTGAGTGCTCACCCATCGCGTGCAACCCAGATTTCCAGTGATGCTGAAGTACCTTGGAACAGGGGAAGGGGCAGAGACCTGCAGCTGCTCCAGAGTACCATCACCTAAATTTATTCCTCTCTGTGGGCCACTTTAGTCCCCACACACAGAAAGATGGGGAGAGCAAAATGCCCTAGGAAATAAAGAAGATGACAAGGAAGCCACCAGACTCTGCCCAAAATATGACCTAACTGTTGCAAATGCCCTGTTCCCATGCAGAGAGGTCCAGGAAGGAGTTTGCCAGAAGGCAAAAGGAGGAGATTAATAAATCCAATATGGCACATCTGCAGCTGCGGAGAGCAAACAGCATCCGTGCACAGCCAGGAGGAAAAGGGACTGCTTTGGGGCAGAATTGGGCAAGGAAAGGTGACATGGGCAAAGACAACCCCCAAAGGTTTCTGTTACATCCCCTGTGAAAAGATCTGAGACCCCAGCTGGGTAAGAACAGGTGAGAATTAAATAAAAGCAGAGAGGACTCAGCCCTGACGTGATTCCAACTGCATCAGTCCCAGCTGGATGCCAGAACTGTAGCATGCTTGGACATGGCAAAAGCATTAATAAGGGACAGAAAAGGAAATCTGTGTAGCCAGACTAAAGAAGAGGAAGAGAAAGAGAAGGCAGAGCATGAGAAAACAGTGACAGGCAACAGAGAAGGAGGTTCAGGTAGAGGTGGTGAAGGTTAAAGATGAAAACAACAGCACCTAAAAGGAAGCACAAAGTGGCCAAACTCTGTGGGAAATTTTAACAGGATTAAAAAAACCCTCACAGCTGATAAGGAGTTAAAAAAAACAAGTGAGACGGCAAGGAAATGCTCCCCTAAAACACCTCACATGGAGAGCAACCCATCCGGGAAGAGGTGCAGGGGAGCTGGGCAGTCCTCAGGGCTGTGCCATCAACATCGTCCCTGGGAGCCAGGCAAAATTAAATCTTCACATCCTGGGAGGTTTGATCTGGGGATTTTCCCACTCCACCCAGCTGCCATTCAGCAATGATGGAGCAAGGGCACATCTCGGTGGCAGAGAGAGGAATATCACCTCCCCAGCCAGGCTCGGCCTTGCTACCCGTACCCAGATCACCTAATAAAGCAAGAGGAATCTGGGGGGAGGAATTCGTTCATCTTCAACACCTGGAGCTGGAAGAAATGTCTCTGAGTGACGGTGAGATTACTGGGGACATGAAGCTGTGAGGGCTCAGAAGGTTCAGATGTGGTGGGTAGCTTCACCTGAAAAGAGAGAAAATCAGTTCATCGCCTTGACATGTTAACACTGAGCCCTTTGCTTTTCGAATTAGAATTGGGATTAAATATCCATACTGATATTTAATTGTTTTTCTTCCTTGTATTCATCATCTTTACAATCTTTCCCCCTCTTATCCTCCTCTCCAGCACTCCTGCTCCAACTATCTTTCTCAAGCAAACATTTATAATTTCTGCTACCTTTCTTTTAATTTTCAATCCTAAAAGTTGAATTACCATTAAAAAATACAACAAAAAACCATACATAATGTCAGGGAGGAAGAGCAAGTTCAAAACCTGGCATTTCTTGACCTTTAAGCAATGGAAATACAGCTCTGATGTGCTGCAAACCAGCATCTCCCACAGTCTCTGCAAAAGCAACTTCGGATGTCAAAGCATTCCAGCCTTCCCTGTAAATTCATCCCCATAGAGGAGGATGCTTTGGGAAGTAGGTGCTGAAGTTTTTGGGAGCAGCCTTCACCTGAGAGCTTGCACTGGGGATTTGTGTTGTTAAACGGCTGAAGAGAGGTGGGAATTGGGGGTTGGAGGGGTTCCTTGTGGATGTAGGGATGTGGGATGCTGCCCCAGCCTTGGGGACCGGCTATCGCACGGTGACCAGACATGTCCCGGATGTGCAGAACGGAACCTCGGGAATACTTGGGAACACTAGGTGGTGCTGAGGGCTCAAGGAAAGGATCCCACAAAGGGATGCTCCAGGCTGCGAGGGGGAAGGCCTGGGGGGGGGGGGAGGGGGGCAAAGGAAAAGGCTGCAACCCCATTTTGGGGAGCCCAGCTCCAGGTGTGAGAAGCTCCTTGTGTCGCTTTGTCACAGTCCTCCCTCTCCAAAGGCACTTGGCCCGCAACTGGACTGCCGCACTGGTTCCAGGAAGACCAGCTCTGTCCTAGTCCCTTCCCCCACTTTCCCGGGGTCATCCCTGTTTTGCCAAAGGGAAAACTGATGCACAAGGACAGGCATTACCCAAGGCAATTCCCAACCCACCTGGCAGCATCTCTTTTCCAGAAAGGAGGTAGAATTGCCTTTTGGTGAGCCCTGAAACAAACCTAAAGGGTTCAAACCACCTTTTAGAAAATAAGGATTGTGACAAAATGCCAGTTTTCACCACGGATCTCTTTGCTGCTGTAGATTTTACGTGCATGGATGAGTTTTCCAGCACCCAGTGAGGAACAAGGGGGCTGCTAACTAGGGTGAAACCCACTTAGGGCTATCGCCTTCTCCCTCTTCACCTCCATTCCTCCTCCGCGGGTTCCGGTTACGCCGCGGGTCCATAAACAGCGTCTGAAATAATTGTGCAGTTGTCACCACCGGGCAGGGGAGGGGGGACTATTTTAAAACGCCCGGCTTAGCCTAAAGGGCCGAGGGGATTGTGGCACGCCCCAGCTGTCCCCGCCGAGCTCGGGCGGAGACTTCAAAGTGCCAGGCGGGATGTGTCAGCGCCAGCCTGTCCTGGCCCACTTGGCCAGGGAAAGGAGCCAGGCTGGCCCGGGACGGGCTAATGGTGTTTTGACATGTTTCAAGAGCAATTGCTAGGACTCGGGAGATGTGGGGAGCAGCTGGAAGAGACCTGGGGGTGATGGAGGGAGAGTGGGTGGGAGGTGAGGGAAGGTAGGAGGGAGGTTGGGAGGCAGATGCAGACGTGGCGAGGTTGTACACCTCTTTTGACTTCAGAAACTGGGCGGGGGGGGGGGGGGGGGGGGGCGGGGGGGGGAAGGCAAAGCAGGGAGTGCTGCAGTGCCTCTGCTCTGGTGCTGCAAGTCCCAAATGGGGGAAACAGAGACATATGGTCTTAAAGCTGAAAGAGAGAAGGTTAGATTGGCTATTAGGAAGAAATTCTTCCCTGTGAGAGTGGTGAGGCCCTGGCACAGGGTGCCCAGAGAAGCTGTGGCTGCCCCTGGATCCCTGGCAGTGTCCAAGGCCAGGCTGGGCAGGGCTTGGAGCAACCTGGGATAGTGGAAGGTGTCCCTGCCCAGGGCAGGGGGTTGGAACAAGATGATCTCTAAGGTCCCTTCCAACCCGAACCATTCATTTTAGGATTCTATGAACCCAAAGGGAACCATATCTCATCAAAACATTTCTCCTTGTCCTGTACCACTTCTGACAGTGACGCAGGTGACACCTCTGCTCACCAGGACAAAGCTCAGAGTCTGGAAGAAGAGTGAAACTAAGAACTCATAATCCCACGGGGTAACCAAGCTTTGGCCATGCCTTGGCCATCCAGGCAGGACTTCCCCATAGCTCCAGGAGAAGAGAGAAAACTTTGATGCTGCCTCTAATGTAAGAGCTGATGATTAGAGTATTATCAATGCCCAACCTGCCATTCTCTCTGGTTGGCAAAGGGCTGGATGGCTGAGAAGACAAGGATTCTGTTGTCATCTTGGCCTGCTGCTCTGCCTTCATGTGAGCAAGACTGTCCTCGCAGGGTCAGCATGGTCACTGAGAGCTGAATTACAGAACCACGGGATGGTTTGGTTTGGAAGGGGCCTTAAAGATCATCTAATTCCCCTCCCCTGCCCTGGACACAGACACCTTCCACTAGATCAGGTTGCTCAAGGCCACGTCCAAACTCGGGTGGTTCCAGGGATATGGCATCAGCCTGCTGAAAGGGAGACACTCATCTGAGGCAACCCTTCCAGATCTATCACCCAGCTCCCTATTTTCCATCACTTCTCTGCAAGCCACTAAAGCCCATTGCCTGCACACTTCCCACATTTAGCTTTCCAGAGACCGTCAGCAGCATATCTATCCCAGTGACCTTCCCAGTACCATTTCTGCATTTAAAAGGATAAGAAAATGTTGCCTGTACAGTCGACAAGATCTCTCTCTGGAAACTGAAAGCACACCTGCCCTTCTGAAAGTTTTAGCTGAAAACCAACATGGTTGTGGGACTAGACCTCAACAGCAAAAGAGACAAGCAATGCTCACCCCTGAGGAAGTTATTCCCCTTTGCTATGTGGCACCACTGCCTTGGCCATCATGGTAAATTTACCCTCCAAGTCAACCACCCCAGGAGTTGAACAGCCTAATGTAGAACAGCTCCTCTTGTCCGTGTGCTTCTCGTGCCTCCAAGTACTCCAAGCGCGGGCAGATGTGCAGGATGCCTTCAGCCTTGCACCCATCAGGAACGGCTTCCCAAAGCCATCTCCCATCCTTCCATGAATAATCAACTACTTCAGGTCTCATCTAAAGACCATCAAGGTTTTTCCTGCATGTCCTGTACACCCAGAATTTCCGGATAACTGTGATGTGCTGTGTTAACCATTTCGTTAAATAGGCAGAAGTTTGGCAAACTGAAACGGGGCTTTTCCTGAAGCCAGGACAAACCACTTAGGAACTTCATGACATCTTGGAGAGGCTGAATACTCAGATCCCCTGCAATGGGAACTCTGAGGGTTCCCAGAGCAGGCAAGAGCTGTCTTTCAGCAGCTGTGATCCATTTATTAGGTGGGTTTGAACACTTCTGACTTGGGGAGGGAGGCAGAGGGGGCAGACAAAGGTGGAAAAAAATAGTGTTAATTACCAGTCCATTTGTATGACGTGAAGCTGCCCCGGTCCATCATCTCATCCCCCTGAGCTGTGGTTTGCCAGGTTTTAGGCTTTCATTCCGGGATCCCAGCGGGACCCGCGTTTCTCCACATCGCCGTAGGGACGGCAGCTGCAGCCGATTGCTCCCGTTAGAAAGGACCGCCGGCGCTCCAGAAACCATTTCGGCTGCATTTATCGCAACAGCCTCTGCTAATCTCTCTTTCATTTGTAATTATTTTCTCGCTCCGACACCGGAGCCGCCCTCCCAAGCCGCCCCTGCAGCCGCGGGAGCATCGCCGGCCGCACTCGGGGATGTCAGGGCGAGATAAAAAGGGATGCGGGGGCGGGAGTGGAGACGCTCCTGCGAGCGGGACGGAGGGCTTCAAACGGGCTGGGGCTCCTCCGGAGGCGATTGAAGTGGGCCGAGCGTTGGAGCCGGCAGCTTTGAGGCAGCCTGGGCCAGCACGTCCAAGAATAATTGAACAAATAGTTCATCTGGTGACCCAACAGCTGTAGGTAGCAGGCGATTTCCAGAGGATTAGGGGGGAGCTGTGAAAGGGAGGTCCCACGGGAAGCCTAAACCCCTCATCTTGAATTCAACCAGCCAAGAACATATGTTGGAGCCTTTGACTTACTTTTTAAGCAAATTTCTTCCCTCATCCCACCCCCTTTTTACCCAAACTATTCCACAAACCAGGACATTTAAGTTGTTGAAGCACAAGGCAGGAAAAATGGGGTCCATGGCAGTGAGATGAACTAACACGTGGTAGTTGATTCCTAAATGGGGTTTTCCTATTTTATTTTTATCTAATCCTGGTAGTAGCATTATAATTTTTGCCCAGAATTTCCACTTACAGTGTACGTAGCAGCCACCAGCAAAGCGAGGATAGATTAGAGATTACTTGTCAAACAAAGCTGAGCCCCAACATGAAGCTGGGTTGTGCTTTACCTCGCAGCCACTTCACATTGCAGCCTCCTCTTTCTCTGCCATGGCACAAACACCCCAAACAAACACTCTACACCTAGCTGTTGCTTCCCCCGGGTAAATCAGAGCAGGTTTAATCCCTAACCCCTCTGCTTTTGATTGCATGTGAATAGATACAGTGAGAGATGAAGATAAGGCACATTGGGAGTGGGTTGCAGCTCAGCTATGGAAACTGCTCCTACATCCTGTCCCATGGAGTGCTCCAACCTCAGTCTGAAGGATCATGTCTGGGAGAGATCATTCCAGCTGTACCTCACATTACCCTCTCCACAGGCAGAGGCTGCATTGGCTCTGAACCAGGCCCTCCTAAACCTGTTTGAAAGACTGCTGGTTCTGACTGGGACCAAGATTATGGATTTTTCTGGCACAGTTTGCAAGGTGAGAAGCCTTCAGTAGCCAGGTCTCACATTGCTCAGAGGCCAAGTGACACAGAGATGTCACTGTAGAATTGGGGACTACCCAGGGAAAGCCTCCAACATACCTTGTTCCCACTCTCAGTCCACCTGCAGACCACCTCAAAACATCTGAATCCACTACAAACCCACCTCAAAACATCTGAATCCACTACAAACCCATCTCAATCCACCAGCAGACACCCAGAGGAGTGAAACCCACTGACCATCACCAGGGATGAGCTCACCATGGCCAGACAGACCCAGGATGTGCTGCTGGCTTAACCTCCCTCTCTCTTCCTTTGCTGCAGAGTCAAGACAACCAGTTTTGACTAAACAACTCATTTTCAAGCAGCAATGAGATGAAAACCCCATTTCCCAGCCAGAGGCAGACTCTGGTCATCCACATGGCACAGCACACTCTCCAAATCCAACGCCAAAATCATATACATGTATTCACCCCAAAACAACCCAAATCTGAGGTTCTCCTCATTTCCCCCCTTTGCCTAAACCACACCATATTTAACGATGAGGATATGATGGTGTCAACAGGTCACAGCAGGTGCCCTCCAAGCCCCAATCTGCTGGAGACAGGAAGACAGAGCTGTGGGAAGTGTTTAGTGGCATCCCCTCATCCTTTCCCACCACTCTAGCTCTGTCCTCAGACTTCATTTGGACCAAGATAGGGGGATAGAGTTAATGACCTAATCACTATTTTTAGAAAAGTAGTCCTCTGTTGGGTATGTACTTGGCAATCCTCAGAGCTGCATCACCAGCAAGGAAACCTTTGGGGATTGGCTTTGCCTAACTCCAGTCACTCAGCAAGAAAAGGAACTTTCAAGTCCTTGCCTTGCTGGTACAAAACTATTTTTTACTGCCTTTTCATCAGAGCATTATTCAGGCTAGTTTTAAATTCATAGGCAGTGAGAGCTCTCTGTAAAATTACAGCAATTTCTAATATTTTTTATTGTAGAGGGAAAAAACGTGACAAATTCTGGAGGAGAGATTTGCTGGGGGTTATTAAAGCCAGAGGTCTGCAGGCAGATTTCGGTTTAGAGAGGCTGTAAAACATTGACTGCTGAAAACTGCACAATTTACCAGAAGAAAAAAACCCAAAGGATTGTACTGTGCCATATTTCTCAAAGATGCAGAGCCTAAAATTGTCCCTTTTCTTGGTGTTCAGTGAATCTGCAGTTTCTGCTGGGTCTCAGCTCGTAAGTAGAAGGGGTGAGTGTGGAGGGGCTAAAGATCCTCAGAGCCTTGGATGAGTGACCCAGCACTAAACCCATTCTTGTCAACTTCTGTGTTTGGTGGATGGGGGAGGTGATTTCTAGAGAAAGCCAAGTTCAAGTCAGTTCTAGCAGACTTCAGTACATAAACCACAGTTCGAGTGGCAAATGGGGGTAAAACCCCCCACTTTTAAATTATGGGCTGACAATAGCTTAACAATGTGTCTCATTTGTTGGATTTTTTTTTTCAAGCACCATTCAATCATTCCACTCAATTTAAGGAGAGACCTTAAACTGAATCTCAGCCCTAGAAAATGCATTACTTACTGCTGAATTGATGTCACTGACAAAGAATTTTCTCTCGGCTTAAGCTGTCTGCAGCAACACGCCAGTGGCATGTTCAAGATCTTTTCCTATTTGAGGAGCAAAATTCCTTGTGTTGGTTCCTCACTTTTCCCCCTTTCTCCACATTTTTATTGAATTCCTTTTTGAGGGTGAGATGTGCTGCTAGAGCTGAGGGGACTGAAGGAAGAAGTGGTTCCCTGCAGATTTCTACAGTTGATACACATGGGAAAGGTTCATGGAATGGTTTAGGTTGGAAGAGACTGTGTCCAGGGATGCCTTCCACTAGCCCAGGTTGCCCCAAGCCCTGTCCAACCTGGCCTTGAACACTTCCAGGGATGGGGCAGCCACAGCTTCTCTGGGCAATCCATGCCAGAGCCTCACCACCCTCACAGGGAAGGATTTCTTTCTCATATTCAACCTAAACTTAGGCTCTTTGGTTTAATACCATTCCCCCTTGTCCTGTCAATCCAGGCCCTTGTCAAAAGACCAGGCAGACTGAAATAATTTGAAGGTTTCACTTTAAAGCACCCTTAGCTTTTCTTCAGCTTCAGTAGAAATGATGCATCCTCATTACTTCATAAGCCCAAATCTTAATTTCTTTGTTTTTCACTGTGGATTTTTCCTGTCTCCCCATTCTGGTACCCAAACTCCAGCAGTGTCCCTTCTTACCTTCCCCCGTCATCTTCTGCCAAAAGGCAGCCAGGACACTACTCACTACCAGTTTTTCCTTGGCCCTTGAGACTCATTATCCACTTTTGTTCTTGACAGTCCTTTCAAATCAGGACTTTTCCACATTTCCACCCCAGTTGTTCCTTTCTGTCCCTGTAATAGCTTTGCTTCTTTCCCCTTTTGCATCAAGAGAACAAAGAATGGCTTTTTACCATTTGAAAGCAGAACTGTTTCAATCTTTTGAGCATCAGCTTCATCCAAAAAGCAGTTTTGTTTAAAAAACAAAAGTATGAAAAAAATTCAGCAGGTGTTCATCTGGAACTTTATGCCACCAAAATTGCCAGAGAGGGAAAATTGCCACAACCCCACAATTTGCCTCCAGGGAATGAGGGAAGTACATAAACCCAGTGTGGGGACCAGAACCTTCCTGATTAAGAAAGTTAATTAACTTCAATAAAAGGAGAAAAGGAGGTCAAGAAACTTTTGCTCAAAGAGATCCCAGGAAGCCACTGAATTACCTTTATAAGTACTTTCAGCTCACTGAGATCTGGAAAACACAAATTCCAGCTAAGCACAAGCAGGGAAAGGAGTAGACTCGGGTTCCCCTTCCAGCCCCAGAGGTCTCCTCCATCACCTGTCTGGGGAGTTTTCACTCTGGTCAGGGACAAAGCTGCCTGCCTACCAGTTTTTTTTCAGCTCTTGCAGGAAAGGCAGCCTGTAGCTGGCTCACATTTTAGCAGCTGCTGCCACAGAGGGTTTTCACCTGGAGGTGCTTGGAGCACCAAGGCCATTGACCATGCTCATCTCCCATCCCCTCGAAGCCATGTTGCCCTGGCTCAGAGAAAACCCTGGAAATCACCTAAACCCACTGATATTCTGGGATATTGCATATTTTCAGCTTAGTAGGAGACAGGGGGTTCAGTCACAATACTATCTAGTGTTTTTCTAACACCGTTCTCACCCACCCCTGCTTGACTTTTAAAAGGACCCATCAAATCTGCCTTGACTTGGATAATTTTTCCAATCTCCCAAGCCCCAAAGACTTGTAGTTCATGGCCATTAAACAAGGCCAACATAGAGATACCCCCACAGGTGCCAAGGGAGAAGCTCTGAAGAGCAATTATGCAAAACCCAGAAAGGTTTCACATCCTATGAAGTTAGTCAATTTACCATCACAGCAGTGTGTGAGCACCTAGTGTCTGGCCCTCAATAAATATTTGAAGTATCACACTGAATATAGGAAATGTGCTGAACCATTTCTATAGTGCCCTGGGCTCTTTTTGTGTTCATTTCCTGAAGCCAGATCAATAAAAATGCACAGTAAGGGGGTCTCAACCTACTTTTCGTAACACAGCTCAAAGCCAGGGCTTTGCAAATCCTTTCTTCCCATCTCCAAGGAGGACAAATGCAGCGAGCCAGCATTTTTGCCAAGCCTTTCACTCCCATCTTATTTCACAACCCCTCTGTCTCCCTCCTATCATCCTCTCTCCCTACACGTACAATTGCTGGTGTCTTCCCAAACAGATGCACACCTGCAGGAAAAGTTGGCATCTTCTCTTTCCAAGCTGTCATAAAGTCAAATAGTTTATGAGTCTATTGATGACAGATAAATTAATTGCAGAAAGTATGAATGACTTAATATTTTGTGTGCTAATATATTTTTTTTTCCTTCTCTTAAATCCACGTCATGTATATCTCAGGCTATTTGGGTTGTGTTCAGATTCCCACGTCTCACCAACCACTTGAGATGGCAAAAGATACCCTGTGGCTTTTGAGCTCCTGGATTCGATGTTTTAAGCATGCAAGACAACTTTTTTGGAAAGGTTCTTAATGAACTTGGGTCAGCCCACACTAAGGATGAAAGGAGCAGGGACTTTTGGGGAAGATTTTTGCTGGGTGTGAAAGCACTCCCAAATCCCATGGTTCTGACCAGGTTCATGCTACCCTGCTTAACCTCAGGACTTGGGCTCTCTTTGTAGCCAGCAGATGGTCAGATTCAAACTGCCCTGATCATCTTTGACATCAGCAGTCTTTATTTCGTGGCTACCAGGTTTTGGTTTACTCCCACACCTGGGCAAGTCCTTGTGCATTCAGAAGGAACCCAAATCATGGATGTGGATGGTCTGGATGAGATGGTGTAAGCCCAGGTTGGATCTGGCCACAGCTGCCCTGTCATTCCTGCATGTATTGATGACTAACCCATTACTACCCAGATAGAGATCTCTAGTCAATATATTAGATCATTGCCTGATATTGATCCAACAAGCCTCAATTATCTACTTAGATATAAACGAATTTCAGTGTGTGGATTGAGGACAATCATCTGTGTGTTTTGTGCAACAGAGTATTGATGAGCAGTCAGAAAACATGACATCTGAAGAATGAGTAAGATGGTGTTGCTCAGCTGAGAAAAGGGGGGCTGGAAAGGGAGGGCTAACTAAAGCCATGCAAAAATATTTAAGTGAGGTGGTGAAGTAACCTCTATTGACTCTCAACAAGTTGAGTAAGGAATAAAGTGAAAATGGAACAAAGAGGTTCAGACTGAACTTTGAGAAACATCTAAGTATAATGAAGAAATAGAAAAGATTCTTCACAAAAATATGGAATTTGAACCACTGATGGGTTTTAAGGATAGGATAGACAAAAGTGTCAAACACAGGGCAGGTAGGTTAGGTGGTGTTTCAAGACTGCTCTCCATCTCTGCTTTATAAATTGACTAGAAATCATTTGACCACAACACTGTCAATATTGGGACTGAAGTGGATATTTATAGTTAGACATGTTCTTAACTAGTCTGCACATCTTGCACTGCTAAAGTCAGTGGCAGACATTGTAAGTGCAGCCTTCCTCTTTCCTTTGATCTGTCATTAAAGTAGGAAAACACAGCAGGAATGTTGCTGAGAAATAAGAACTAGGATGGTTATGTTGCCTCTCACCCCAAATCTTCACTGGACATTAGAAGAAGTTCTGAAACTGAACACCCAGTGATGTATTTGGTCTGTGAATGTGAGTCCTCACTTGAGCTGAATGATGTCACCCTGCCATTAGGGACAGAATGAGTTATGAACAGCCACAAATGAGATTGTTGCTCCTACACACCAGCACAAGATTGTTGACTCTGCACTGCTACCCAAAGTAAACTCTGAGATCATTGCCAACTCTATTACTGGTGGATTTCCCTTGAATTCTGCCACTGATTCCCATAGCCCTTGTCAAATTTCTTAATTTCTCCCACTTTCCAGACTGGAGGTGCATTATAAAGCTTGGCACAGCTCCTGGTTCAGGCAGCACTTTACCAACACCATTTGGGCTGAAAGGAATCTCATTGCTATGCATTTGCAACAGATTTTTCTCAGTGGAGTTACGCACCATGGGTGAATTCCACAGTTTTGTTGCAATAACTGTTAATCGAGTCTAGGCTTTTCCAAGGGATTAATTATTTAAATGAGAAGGAGCAAGTTCCTCCCCACTTGCTATTTAACCTTTGGGATGTCAACAGAAAACAAGTCCCAAGTGGCAGAGGCCAAAGCACAAGCCAAGCAAGGACAGCACGGTGTCTGCCCCACTTCCAGAAAGGACAATTTTTTCTGGTAGAAATGTACTGATCTTACGGGTGTTTGTTTGGGCTTAGGCTGGGGGGTCTGGAGGGAAATAAGTGACGTTGCCTCTAGAGCCATTCCACCTTAAAGAAAAATAAATAAAGAAAACTTTGAAATCAGATGAGAACAAAGCCAATGGAAGAGAATCTAGAGGACCGTGCTGTAGAAGACACCCTTGCTATAAAAAGTGACTTTTGATAATTGCTGGAAAAGTGCCGGAGTGTATTTTGGGAGAGAGGGGGAAAAAAAAATGAATCTATGACCTAATATTTCTGGAACCCATCCACCAACCTGGGTGCCCTGTGGCTGTTTAAATTTTTTATCTGCCTTTCCAACAGATGTTTCACAATGTGGATTGTTTTGTGTGTGCAAGGCAGAGAGAGCGAGGCTGCGCCCTGTCAAGGGCCCTCTCTGGTCTCTGGCTTGGATGGCTCTTGTTCAGGTGAAGAGCAGATAAAAACTCTCCAGCCACTTCATCATCAACTGTCACAACCTGAAGACCTCATTAGGATGGAGACACGAAGAAGGGTGATAATTAAATCGAGATGTAATTAGAAAGATGCACTGTAGATTTACTGCTACTACTCTGCTACTATTGTAAAACAGCGATAAAAGGAGAAAAATTCCAAAGGCAAAGTATGAATAATGAGATAATGCAGTTATTTATGCAAGCATATGTAATTTCTGCTATGTTTTAATATATAAATATATCTGGGATGATCCTATGAATTCTGTGTCTGGGTGAAGTTTCCTAGATGTGTTTTCCCATGGGGAATGATGCTGTGATCTCAGCTCCTAAAATGCTGCTGGCTTCATGCTTCATGCCATGCAGGATCATGATCCGAGTCTCTTGAGGACAAAAAACTGAAGAAGGATTAGCAGTAAGATGCAAGTGGTAAAAGACAAAGTAATTCAGTAATTAAGAGTTCATGTAGCACAAGGTACTTCTGCCAGTTTCCAGAAAAATGTTCTCTTCAAATGTGCTACTATAGATTAATTCAAAGCTTTTGGCTTAATGTAGGAATTAATATTTTTCCCTGCTGGTCTGAGCTTAGCAAGAAGCTGGTCTTCATGCCAATTACATTTGCTTCTGGCTAAAAAACCAGTGTGACCATATTAACCACTTCCTGCTCGCTGGATTGCAAAGTCATCTGTGATTTGGGGAGGGTTGATATACTTAGGGAAAAATAACCTGTGCACTTTTGAGTTAAAAGCTTTCAGCTTGTCTGACTTGTGCTGGCCAAGAAATATCTATAAACTGGTGGTCCAAGTAACTCCATTGTTTATAACCTGCTGGCCCAAACCTGCTTCTCTGTTGTCTGAGTACCCTGTTTGTAGCAGGGGAGTGGCCCATCCTAGGTGCCCAGTACTGTTACTGCTCTTGCCCTCTTTGCTCTGGAAAAGGGCATCTATCTTCCCAGCATTCCTGCTCCAGGATGAGGACTGTGCTGGAATTCATCCTGTGTAACAGAGGCCCCCCCTACTCTGCCCTCATGAGACCCCACCTGCAGAGCTGCCTCCAGCTCTGGGGTCCCAGCACGGAAAGGACCTTGACCTGCTGGAGCGAGTCCAGAAGAGACCACGGAGATGCTCCAAGGGCTGGAGCCCCTCTGCTCTGGAGCCAGGCTGGGAGAGCTGGGGGTGCTCACCTGGAGAGGAGAAGGCTGCAGGGAGATCTTAGAGCCCTTTCCAGGGCCTAAAGGGGCTCCAAGAGAGCTGGAGAGGGACTCGGGAGAAGGGATGGAGGGACAGGACACAGGGAATGGCTTCCCACTGGCAGAGGGCAGGGTTAGATGGGATACTGGGAAGGAATTCCTCCCTGTGAGGGTGGGGAGGCCCTGGCACAGGGTGCCCAGATTTGCTGTGGCTGCCCCTGGATTCCTGGGAGTGTCCAAGGCCAGGCTGAGTGGGTCTGGGAGCACCTTGGGCTAGTGGAAGGTATTCCTACCCATGGCAGGGTTGGAATGTGAGGAGGTTTAAGGTCCCTTCCAACTCAAACTGGTCTGTGTTTCTGCCACCATATCTGTGCTCTGAACCAGCCTCAGCCCCTCCTGATTCAGCTTTACAGAGATGTCTCAGGCTGAAGCTCTGCTTTAGGGATGAGGCTGATGAAGATTTGCTGTGTGGGGTGACACAAAGCATCTTCAATGCCTAGTGCCTGCACTGGGCCACTCTGGTTTCTGTGCAGCTGGGGGACATTGGGACCATCCGGATGAATTTGTGGGTCTCAGGGGTGCTGGGCTTCGGACCTGATCTCCAGACTTCTGTGAGGATTTAGTCTGGACACATGCAGAGACAACTTGGAGCATGAATCTTTACCTGTAACCTCCCTGCCCTCCCTGTCGTGCCCTTTCAGCTCAGACTTGAGCTGTGCCATGTGAGCCTACATTTTCCATTTGATTTTACAGCCCATGGGGCTGTTTGTACAAGATTGGCTGGTAGGGATGTGAGCAGATTACAAATCAAAGGGAAGGAATTTGCTCCAGAAAACACAACGGCAGCGGTGGCTGCCACTGAAACCTTCATCAGATGTAATTAAACAAAGCTTCATTTTAGGAAAATGCTTGTACTTGCTGGCTCCCCTAGGCTGCACTGGCTCTTGTTTCCCCATCAATTAACTCTTTTGGGCTCGATCCATGCACAACCAACCAGTGAATCCCCCTGGCAAAGCACAGCGAGCTGCTTTCCTCAGCCCAGACACCGCAGCAAGCTCAGCCCTCCAGTCTCCCACAAGAAATGAGAGTGACAGCACCAGCTAATGCAAGACCACAGGAGCCTGAAATAGCAGTTTTCGTCCCATTTTGAAGTTCCATGACATCAGTAAAGCAACAGCAGTGGCAGTTTCAGCCACCACTTTGAGACACAGGAGATGGAGACAGCTATGACATCGGAGACACTGGACCCCAAGATTAACTCTCTGCAGCTGATGGAAAGCAGCCAGAACATGAATTATTAGGTGCAAATGTCACATTTTCCAGCTTTCCAGCACTTAGTTTCTCCCTGCAGTTCCACGGTTTTCCCTGTTAAAGGGGGGCAGTAGCTCATTGCTACAGCAAGCTGTCCTCCTCCTCCTTCTCGGGACCTGCATCCAGGGGATGCTCCAGGGGAAGGCAAAGGCTTCAGGCAAAGCATTGCTGTTGGGAGAGGGGCGGGAGCGCTCGGGGATTATTTAGGAATGCCACCTGGTGAAGGGGATGCTCAGCATCTGCCCGCGGTCGAGAGGAAATGTAAGTCGGGAGAAAACACATCTCAAAGTCACCCTGCGGCAAACACCTGAGGGCTGTCAGAGACAGCACTGAGAGACCTTAAGGGCTTCTCATTTCCCTCACCAACCTGCAAAATTTGGGTCAAAAAGGGTTGAAAGTTGAAGGATAGAGAAGATCAGAAGGATGATAGCGTTTACAAAGGAAGAGTACAGACCAGAGATGGTTTGGGGAGCAGGCTGGGACCAATGCAGCCCTGAAGCATTGAAAAAAGGTTGACAGGCAGTGAGAACAACTCCTTTTTCCTCCCAAAGTACCTTTTTCCTCTAAAAAATTAAATGAAATTTGCTTATTGATAAATAAATGTCACCTTCCTGCCAGAGCTCCTCGCTGCTGCTGGGTCTGGCACAAGTTGCTGTGGTGCAGGACTGGAGCTAAGAGCAGGAAAATTAAGCAGCAATGGGCTCCAAATGTGAAGCCCAAACAGGCCCCGGGTTCGAGCAAGGGCGTGTGAGGGGGATTTGTTGTGTGACATGAGCACACTGACCCTGATAACCCCTGGGAGGGGGGGTCAGGGCCTGCGCTCCCACAGACCCCATGTGTTCCTGGTTGTTTCCCTCTGAAGGAGAGGAGGCTGTGGGTCAGGTCATGGGTGCATGACCAGCCAAGAGAGCAGAAGCAAGAGCTTAATTCATTGCAGGCTTGTCTGGGATCTCTTAATCATTTCACCTCATCCACCTCGGTATTTCAGTTACTTTTTGTAGACTCCTCGTGCAAAAGCATTTTCTACCTCAGAACCATTTTGCCTTTCTGTGTGGTCTGGGGCAAACCATGTAACCTCTCTGTGACTGTTTACCAGCCGCCACAGCAGTGAGCACAGCATTTACCTCATCAGGGGTTGAGAGGCTTAATTATTCCCAGACGGATGGAGCGCAAAGTGTTATGATGACTAAGTCTTCCTGGAGGTGCCTCGAATATCTCTGATTAGTTTGTTTATCCCCCAGATTCTGCACCATGGGCATGACAAAGGAGCGTGTTTAAGCAGGGGCACTGCTGCCTTGCCAGATACCTCCAGGTCAGAGGGAAACGGATGATGGAAAACCAATTAATTTTTTACAGCAAGAAAAATAGCTACAGGATTGAGAAACATTAATTATTTATTGAACTGCTGCCTTCTATAGACATGCTGAGCACCTCGTGCTGTGGTTCACAGGGTGCCCAGAGAAGCTGTGGTGGTCCCATCCCTGGAAGTGTCCAAGGCCAGGCTGGACGGGGCTTGGAGCAACCTGGAACAGTGGAAGGTGTCTCTGCCCAGGAGAGTGGGTGGAACTGGATGGGCTTTAAGGTCCCTTCCAACCGAAACCATTCTGTGATTCTGAGTCCTGCCCATATACCTGGGATAGGATTAGCTGGGCAAGGCAGATCCCTTGGGGATCCTGTTTGGGTCCTTGCGTACTATAGCTAGGTGCAATCCACAAAATGCAAACTCAGAGGGACATGAGAAGCAGAATATGTTTTCATCCCGGTCCAAAGTGGAGTTTGCCACATGCACACATGCCTGGGGAGAAGGACACCTCCAAGCATTTCCCAAGAATGGTCCTGTCCAGAGGAAAGCGAGCAGCAGAGCCAAGCCAGGGCCATCATGACAGTGGCTGGGGACAAGACTGAGGTGAACAGCAATCCCCTACAGACCCCCAGTGAGCACACGCAAGCACCATTCATCTCAGAGGACCCCTCACCCATTAGGACTTCTCAGGCTATGTGGCAATAACCAGGTGCCTGGTAGATTTGGAGGCTCTTCCCTACTGGAGCTCTTCTCTGAGCTTCAAAGACCTGCACTAAGGTCACATCTCGGTCCAGCCAGTGAGTCAACAGGTGGGACGTTGTATGATCCCTTCCCATGGGACAAGAATACATCAACTAGGTTCCACAGCCAGGGCTGACCTGTTCATGGATAAATAATTTATTTGCAGAAAACCATTTGTTTTCCTAATGCAAGAGAGAAAAAATTCAGATTTCCTTCTCTAGGCACCCACTGGAGCCACTTCAGCAAGTTCAGTGCTTCAGAGAACTCAGGTGTCTGCAGGGACTTGTTTGCTATGTTTTCAACCAAAATTCCACTCTGCATCCTCTCTCACGTGCCAAACTCACCATCCTCAGGCCTGCCGATACACTCCATGCCATGAGCAGGAGGCTTCTCTGTCTTACTCTCTTTCACTGCCTAAAAGGGCTTAAACCAATCCTCCCACTGACGCTGATTATTTTTGGCCAAAAGTAACACAATAATTTGTGCAGTAACATCAGTAATTATCAATACAGAACTGCAGTAATTAACACCCATGGACAATAATTAGGCACTTTCCTCTCTATGATGCGAAATGGCAAAGAACAGCTGGGTTTGCTCAGTCAAGCTGAAGCCCATGAGGATGAAGGTTTCATGACTGGAGCAAAGCTAAACACTTTGGCTAACTTGGGAACAAACATGGCTTCTGAATTTTTGGAAACCAGACCCGCATTTTGGCAGGGTGTCTCTGACCACAGGAACTTCAGGTTTCCTTCCTCTCCAATCAGAATGTGCAAAAGCCAAGAAAATGCCCTGAAACTCTTCATCTGGTTTTGGGGTTTTTTTTGCAGACATGCTGAGATGGTTTGATTTGAGCCTGCTTCAAATTTGTGGCAAAGTTGCCAGGAGGTAGAGAAGATAAAACAGGAGGAATTTCTGATGGCTCTTCTCCATGAGCCTTCCCGGCTCTGTTTTCCCCTCCCTTGCAGTTATGCAGCAACAGAGGTTTTCCTCTGTGGTTTTTAACGCACTGCCAGGAGCAGGGCTGTCCTAAGCATGGAAGTCCCTGTGACCACCTGCCTGTCACTCTCTGTTACACGCAGATTTTGCAATTTATAGCACCAGGTTTTCCTACATGTGACCAATCTCTTTTCCAACATGCTCACTGAGAGGCAGGGCACTCACCCATCCCTAAACCAGCCAACCACACCAAGCTCTCAACAGCTTCTGCCAACAGTATCTGAGCAAAGTCCACCATGTGCTGTTGGCCAGGGTCAACAAAAAAGCCAACATGATATTTTTTATCATCATGAGGCTCTGGGTTATCCCAACAACCAGTAGGGTGCTCGAAAGTCTCCCACCAGACTTTTTTGGGGGGAAAATGGTAGAGACCGGGAGGAGGCTGTGTCCCATGATAAAAAGGAATTAAATATCAGACTATTTCTTCTCCCTATCAAGAAAGATTAATTTCCTAGGATTCCCCTGCAAGGAGAAGCAAGTCAGTCAGAGCAGTCCTGGTCTTGATACAGCGGCACAATCCTGGGGCTTCCAAGGAAACAGCAAGAGACCAAAGTTTGATTCATAAAGCTTCGGGAAGAAGAGGGGGGAGAGGAGATAATAATAATAATAACAATAATAATAATAATAATAACAATAATAATAATAATGCCTCAGGGTGATTTCATAACACTAATAGGTAATGTAGTCAATTATGTAGGCTTATTTTATTTCAGCAAAGTGCAGGTGGTGAGCTACATCTCCTCACAGGTGCTTTTCCAATTAGCTGTACGTCTTCTAGGTGAATAAATGGCCGAGTGCCAAAGCTCCATGCCACTGGCAACGGACTAATCCAAACTAATCCCAAGGACTCATCTTGCTTCATGTTAAAGCAACTAGAGTCTATTTTATTTATTATCTCTTGAAAGATCTCTCCTCTTCTTGGAAAAACAAGGAGGACTATTTCACAGTGGAGGCCATAAATGCACTTCACTCGGCATTCATTAAGGCCTGGAAGACTATTTCTGCCTGGATCCAGTTGCTTATTACCATTATGTAATAGCAGATGCATATCCTGTTCTGCATTAGCTAAATGTTTTCTTTTAATAATCAACTCATATCCACATAATGGGGCAGCTTATGCAATTGGCTGCCTCGTGAGCTCTTGGGGAGACATCTGTATTTCAGCATTGTTAATTACCACCATTGGATCATTAAAATGTATTTATTTACTTTTGTTATTACAACTGGGTGAGTCCTACTGCTTAGGAAAGGGGCTGGCTGGTAAAACTGCCTGGTGTAGGCATGGTGTGGGCAGGAATTATCCCAGACAGCCATACACACACCCACCCACACACACACACACCCACACACACCCACACACACCCCAGCATCCACCGGGGACTTTGGGCTTGATGTGACGCCTTGCTCCTCCCAAAGCACAGATGATGACGTGGGTACAGAGCAGATGGACGGGAGAAACGGGGGACAGCCATCCCTGCTGATGTGGTTGTTCATTTTACATTTAATCCCAGTGGAAACATCCATGTTCACCCTGTAGGATGGATTTTGTGGAGCATCACTACCAACCTTTTGACTTTTGGAGGTCAGACACTGGGAACTCTCACAATGACAGTCCAACACTGAGGGCGCAGCAGCTCCCTGATATTAGACCTCAGGAAAGGGCTGAAAATGCTCAGTTTTGACCTGATGCAGGGAATTTTACAACTCACTCACATCTTTAGATATTCTTTGCCAGACCTCTGCTGTTTCTTAGCAGCATGTTTGGGGAAAGGAAGGTTTTCTTCCAGTTTTCCAAAGGAGCTAATTTATCCTATGACTAAGCGAGTTGCTGCCAGAGGCTCTCAAAGGACCTTCAGTCCCTAATTCCCATTAATTCCCCTCAAATGTCAGTCCCTTACACTGCGGACCACTTGCACAATCCTGAAACCCTCGTGTTGGAACCACAGTGCTGGGGGTTGGAATTTGATTCTGTTTGAGGTCCCTTCTCACTCAACGCAATCTACGATTCTGTGTTGGTCGCTAAAACCCCTTAAATCCTCCTTCTCTCTCGGGGTTTACCCAGGCACCAGCTCTGGGTCACCTGCAAATCTCCAGGGACTCTACCTGACTTTGGACACTCCTGGAAGTCTCATCAGTTCTTGGAGAACCCTTTAAAAAAATCCAAGCACCTCTCCAGGCTTTTGAAATTATGACCCCAGGTTGGTGGGGAAGAGGAGGCTGCCAGGATGAGGCTGCCTGACATCATCCGGATCTGGTCCAGGACCATCAGACACCTGTTGAGCCTCCCAGTGTAATTCCACAGCAGCTGCTGCCCTAACCCACAAATCCACAAGCGGGAACATGAGTTGTTTGGATCACTTGCCTCCAACATTGTTCTCTGGAGTGTTTAAAAAAGGCCTAATGAAAAGTGACTCAGAAATAACTGACAAGTGCCAGCCTCACCTTTTTATTGTTTCATCAAAATGGGAAAGACAGTGAAGGAGAAGAGTCAACCTTCTCTATAAGATCCACTGTCCCAACTTGCCTGCAACTGGCAGGCTGAGTGAAATGTTGACACAGGTTTGACAGGGCTGCTTGATTTATGAACAGCTCAAAGGAGGGGGAAGAAAGGGGGAAGAATTAAACATTATAAATCAATGAGTAACATCCATAACCCTGAAGTGCTTGTTGTAAACAATACAAAACACCAGGCCTAATTTTTAAAAGTGTAATTTATGACAAGCAATTCCTTCCAAATGAGAGAATTTAAAAGGAAAAAAACGTCACTTGTTAGAATATCATTAATTCCATCAGATGAGAACTAAGCCAGCCATTGTTCCTAATGGTGGAAAATTTCACGGGAGCTAATTGCTCCTCTATGGTGCCTCTCAGGGTGTCTGCATTGAGGCCAGTAGGTGCTGGAGGAGAACCAGGCTGCAAGTGAGAGTGGTGAGGGTACCGCCAGACCCTCAGCTCTGCCTAGTCCTTGGGACAACCCTGGGTACCACCTTGTCTGGCTGGAAACCTGCTCCCAGGTGTGCAGCTGGCTTTATCCCAGCATCTCCCAGCTTGCTTTCTCTCCGGGGACTTCTCCAGAGCCTGGAGAAATATGTCCGTGTAATGATCCAACCTCTTGGGCAGTGAGGGGATCAGGGTAATACCAGGTCAGCTAACTTCCAGCACAACCTGAGTACTGTGGGAAAGCCAAGGGTGCTAAACCTGTCCCCACATTCATTAGTGATGCCCAGTCTGACAGTTGGGGGGTACTTTGCAGATGCAGCTGTGCTGTGCAGCTCAACAAACCCTGCTGACATGGGAATTAAAACTCCTTTGGCAAGGAGATGACATGAAGTCAACCCAGGTAATCCTGCTGTTACCTCTGCCTGCCTCACTGCTCACCATCAACTAAAACTTCTCCAGCTGGTATTCCCCACCTTCAGTGCTCAAAGCTGGAAGATTAAAGCAGCAAATGGTACCATGGGGAAAAAAACCCAAAACTATTTTCCATGTTGTTCAACATGGAATACGACACAGAATAAGAAATGGCCTCTTCTCATCCCAAAGACCTTTCAGTGCAAACAGCAAAGTGAGTGATGGAGAGAAAAAGGATGTTTTCACAAAAACTATCATGCCAGGCATGAACCAGTGGTCCGGGAAGTTACTATCCCAGCTGTGGTTTAAATTGATTTGTTTTAATTTGTGCCACAGCACATTAGGAGAGCACATCACAGCACTTTGGGCAGGGGATGGGACAGAGCACCATCATCCTCTCCAAAAAACCATGTCCATTTACACCATGGCAGGATTCAAGTGACATGATTTGCAGAAGCAGGAATTGAACGTCAACTGAATTCCTAACCCAGAGCCTTGTTCACAAGAACATCTTTGTATTTATCCCCAGCGTTTTCACTGCAAAGCTTGTCTCTCCAGGCCTGCTGTTTGCCTTCAGGTGATTAACAGATTCCAGAGCGCTTGGGGATGGAAAGTTCTTCATCTAAAAAATAAATGGATCTAACAGAGATGTAATGAGACTGTAATTAATTAACGTTTGCAGAATGCCGTGAGAGACACAATGAAATGCGCCCAGAAAATGCAAGGTATTAAGGCAGAAAATGTATTATTGTTGGCACTCCTGGGAGCATTGGCGCAGCTATTTGAGCTCTATCTTCTCACCTTCCCTGCTGTTTCACAATTCTTATTCCTCCCAAAGGGAAGTGGGGTGCGAAACCTGATGATTTCCTTGCCAGCAAACTGCTCCTTCATTAAGGGAGGTAATGATGGAGCTGCGTGAGGACACGGAGCAGGGAGGGTGGTGCTGGGGCAAAGAGTTCTGGGTGTGCAGAGCTCAGGTGCTTGGCAGGACCTGGTCTTGACTGTGGGATAAACACATGGCCAGACCAGGGCTCTCCCACTTTAAAATTAATCTTCAAGAGAGCAAGAAATTCCTTACCAGGGACATTGCTGATCTTTCCCAGAGATGTCTTCACTTCCAAATCTGCAAATCATCTTCAAGCAGCAAATTCAGCATCAAATTTTAGGAGTTTGGCCCTTCTGTCACTGAACACCTATGTAATACTTGCAAGCTGCAGGCACTGCAAATGATTTACATAGGTCCCTAAAGTTTGGACAACCTCAGTACACAGAATCCCAGAGTGGTATGGGTTGGAAGAGGTCTTGAAGCTTATCCAGTCCCACCCCCTGCCATGGGCAGAGACACCCTCCACTAGACCAGGTTGCTCCAAGCCCAGCCTGGTCTTGGACACTTCCAGGGATGGGGCAGCCATAGCTTCTCTGTACCAGGGCCTCATGTCCCCTCACAGGGAAGAATTTCTTCCCAATATCTAACTTAAAATCACTCTCTTTTTTACAGTGAGTTGTGACAATGGTTCAATAGAGGGCAGAAAGCTCTAGAGGTGGAGGGTTATCTAAGCTGCTCCCACACATTCAAGTGCAAATATCAGGACTGAGCTAATCATGAATATCAAGATGGGGGTAAAAAACCTGCTCTACAGGCTGCTCAGCTGCACTGAGCCAGTCTGTCCTTGTGCAAATCATAGAGGCACATATATAGCAAAGTTAAGATTAAAGATTTCCTACAAAGAGCTAAGACTAAGTATTTGTTTCACCAGGAATATTTGGAGCATGGATGAAAGCGCTCTTAGCAGATACATGGACACATGCACCTTACACACATACACACATACACACATATATACATTAACACTGAAGGTGGGGGCAGCTGTGACCTCTGGACGGCCTGGAAAGCAGAATAAATCTGTTTCCACTGTCTTGGAAGGAAGGAACTGACACAGCAAGTTGCATTATAGACACTTCACAGATTGAGCAATGACATTTGTTTTTCTGGTAAGCTCTTAAATGCTTTGAAAGAGGTGAAACATGACCCATCTAAAACATGAGCTTAGAGTCATCAACTCTAAAGCCACCCTCTCAATTACGCTTACAAACAGCATTTTCCTCCACAGAATTAGAAGCAGTCTCCATAATCCCTTGGCCACTGCAGCACAGCAATGCCATGTGTGCACGCAGAGTGGGGGATCACTTGGATGAGGGAACTGCACAGAGATAACTCGAGATGGCACCAGAAATGCTGTTGGCAAAAGAGGGAAGACTGCCACAAGAGATGTGCTAACCACGGAGCCTGGTCACACCCCCTTGCTGGATATCAGGGAGCTCTTCTGCCAGTCTGATCACACTCTGCTGGCCCTCATCCCTCCCCTGCTATATTTGGGAGGGATAAAGTAGGAAGGCAAGAAGAAAGCCACCCAGACAAACTAAAGCGTTGTGTGCTGCCAAAGCCTTTACTAAGTTGCAAAGCCTTCAGTTCATCTTTCCAGCAGTGGCAAGAGGAGGCTTGGAACAACCTGGTCTAGAGGAAGGAGTTTCTGCCCATGACAGGGGGGTTGGAACTTTAAGGTCCCTTCAAACTCAAATTGTTCTAGGATTCTATATACTGAGTAGGAGCAGAGGAGCTCAACAGACATGGTCAGAGGACCAGGGAACATAAACTGTGCAAAGAAATGGAAGAAACCAATTTCCACTGATCCTCAATTTCAGAGTGTGAAGCTGCAACAAACCCAACACCACAACCTGGCTGCCAGAAAAATCTCTTCCATCCTGCCCGCTATGGCAAAGGTTTCATGGGAAAGCAGAAAACCTAAGAGCTGCAAGAGCTTCGTGGTTGCCACAACTCTAACAACGGATTAGGATATGTAACACTGTGGAGGACACTTGGCTGCACCTGGCCAGCCTGGAACAGCAAAGCAACCCTCAAATCCATGTCTGAAAAAGTTTCATGGAACCCCGTGTAGCAAACTAAACCTTTTACCCATGAACAGACTCTTATCTAAATTTCTCCTTCTCACACGAGTCTCATGTCTCACCTACCCAAACAAGCCTGTCTTTGGCAGGCCAGCCCCAGGAGGAGGAGTGGAAGACAGCTTGATTGCCAATATCTAATCATAATTTGGGATCCAGAAAACTACTTATCTTAGGAATTGCTTAATAATGCACTTAGTGTGTGAAGTATTATCACTACGTATAATTAAATACAGAGAGTTACACGGAGGGAGATAAGGATCCTGTGCAAACGGACAAGGAGGAAGGTAATTGAGATATGGGCTTCTGTTCTGCCAGCTCCTCACCTAGATCACTGTGAACTGCCCCAACATGTGTGCCTGGAAAGAGAAGGACTTGGAAAGTGGGAAGGGAGAGGGGGGAAGTCACTCCCTCTTGCCCTATCTGTCCCCACTCCTCCGTTTCCATGAACATTGCCCACAAAATCCACAGGAAGCCCTGGAGTGCAGCAGGGAGATTGGTGCACAGGAACAATGGAGCCCTGGGGTGTGAATTATTTAGTGCTGTGAAAGAACAATTAAGCTCTGTGAAGTATTTAGTCCAGCCCTATGGCAGATGGAAGTTGGAAAGCACAGGCGAGGTGTGACACACATAGGGGACGAGTTGTGCCCAACCTCCAGCAGCCCCAAATTGCTGCTTTGACTTGTGGGACAGAAAAAAAATCTGCTGTGATATTGGACCCACCCTGAGGATTTGCACAGGAGGTTAGTACCAACCTCTAGTTGAGCATTTTACCCCTTTTAAGAAGGGATGACATAGAATCATACAGTGGTTTGGGTTGGAAGAGACCTTAAAGCCCATCCAGTTTCACCCATTCCCCTGGGCAGGGACAACTTCCATTATCCCAGATTGCTCCAAGCCCCGTCCAGCCTGGCCTTGGGCACTCCCAGGGATCCAGGGGCAACCACAGCAAATCTGGGCACCCTGTGCCAGGGCCTCCCCACCCTCACAGGGAAGAATTTCTCCCCTATAGCCCATCTCTAACCCTGCCCTGTGGCAGTTTAAATGCAGCACCCCAAGTCCTGCTGCCTTTGAGCTGAACTGGCAGGTTGCAGGAGGTTTAACATCCCTTCTTGAGGAGAGAGGAAATGCCACCAGGGCTGATTTATTTCGTTGCTTTCCTGGCAGAGGGTGTGGAACAAACAAGAAAAAATAAAGAGAAAAGAGCAGGAAAATGGAGGAGAATACAAATGGGAGTAGAAGTTCCAGCATGACATTTCTGCCACAGAATCACCTGCATTTCTGCAGTGGTGCTGCCAGAACTTGTGATAACATTGCTCAGCTTGTGGCAGAAAGGGGTTCTCCTCATACCCCAGTTCTTGGAATTACATGAGCATTAGTAGCACTATGAGTTATGATATTTCTTGTGAAATCAATAAGCCTTAGAGACCCTCTGTGCCAAGCACTGAGACAACACTAACCCAAACATGCAAATCCCTCTTCAGAGGGGGAGCGCAGGGGGAGCTGACAGCCTTCACATGTGCAAGGAGAGAGAATGAAAGGAGAAAAGCAGCTATTGCTCACAATTATTTTCCAGTCTTTTGTGCCCATGGGAAAAAAAAAATTAGAAAATGTGCCTGGAATAGCACAAGGAACAGTGGAAATGCAGGAAACAACCTGACTCTTATTTCTCCAAGCCCTATATTTTCTGTTCCTCAATATTAGGATGTGTCTCAATAGACATCTCCTAATTACAACATCCAGCTGCAGCATCATAATCAAGGTGAGCAGCGAAGCTGAGAGAAAAGCTCTTCAAACATAGAGGCTCTTGGCCAGCCTCCCCAGGCATCCCGAAGAGTGGTTTGGGTTGAAAGGGACCTTAAAGCCCATCCAGTTCCACCCCCTGCCATGGGCAGGGACACCTTTTACTACTACACCAGGTTGCTTCAAGACCTGTCCAACCTGGCCTGCAGAAGCATCTCAAAAGCCAGAGGATTGCTCACCTTTTCCTCACCCAAGGACACTGAAAGAATAAGCAAACAAAAAAGTCAAGGGAAGAGGAAAGTGGTTCAAGACCCCTTGGCAAGAGAAGCAGTAAGTGAGCATCAGGCTTATACAACAAACACATCAAGGAACAAAACAAAGGTGTAAGAGAGGAAGGAGAAAATATTTATTTGCTTTTTTTCTAGAGTCCTTTTCCCTTTCAGACAAACAATATTTATGACATGGGTCTTTGACAGTCGTCTGGAAAACACCCAAAGCCGTTTTGTTCCCACTTGCCTCCCAGGTGGGAGGACTGGTCGAGCAGCTCTGAGGAATGAGGGTGAAAACGAAGGACCCAGAGCCGCTATTTAAGGGGAGAAGAGGAAGAGGAGTGAGGAGCAGGGCAGGAGGGCTAAAGCTCTGCAAGGGAGGGAAGAGGAGAGTTCCAGAGCCAGGATTGCTGGACATGTCCCTTCCAAACCAGTCCACTCTAATTTGGAACAGCATCGCATCCCTCCTGACTCCGAAGGACTTGCATTCCCTCAAAACCCACTCCTGAGCCACCAACTAAAATTTACCTACAAACATCATTGGGTCAGGATTTCACTTGCACAACAAATTCCTGGGAATTTTATATGATGCACTTTAAGCCCTGTTAAATCACAGGAAATCTTGAGTGACGACATTGGTTCCTTCCAACTAGGCATTTAGGACACGATAAATTTGGTCTGAACTTAAGCTTTCTCCCACGGGGAGCTCAGCAAGCCAGAAAGCACTTCTAAGGCAAATTCAGAGTGATGTAATGGATATGTGACTAAAGTAGTGGGGTTTAGGTAAACCTTAATCCTTAATAAATTACAGATAATTTGTATTTAAGGGGTTATAAAGACTATCTGGATACTTTAAAAAACTAAATGGCTGAGTGAGATTTTTAAATGGCTGAGGACAGATTTTTAAATGGCTGAGGACAGATTTTTAAAGCATGGGAGAATTTGGAGGTGGACAGAAGGAACCAAGTAACTGGCTTAGAGAGGAAGTTTTTCCTTTTGTGGGGAAAATAAAAAGATCATAATATGAATATTAAGCATTTTGAAGGACTCAGATTGATCCTTTTTCAAGATTTGAGGCTTTTTCTACATCAGTGGCTTTTAAGAAATTTATAGCTAATGGCTTTATCAGCAAAGCACTGATTTACCAACAAGGATTTCTGCTTGAAGAAGGAAGCTTTTGGTGAAAAATCAGGGATGTTAACATTGAGCATTCATTTTTTTAAAAAGGACATTTCTTTTTTTTTTTTCCCCAGCTTGATTGCTCAATAATTCTCAAATGCAACATAATTAAATCTTCCCAGACTCCCAGCATTCCTGTACCAAGTGGGACGTCTAGACCATAAATGGTCATGGGCTGTTTGCCCCAGCAGACACCCACTAAGGAAAGGTTTTCCACTCCTTAATCCACCCCAAAGTCCCTATGCACAGCGAGGGATTTACTGTGACCTGGGCAGGACATCACAAAGGGGTTTGCAGGATTTGGGATGTGCCACTCAACATTTGACTTTCACCCTCGGCATCCCGGGCACCCATCTGGGCCCACGAAGGCTTTGCCTCACTCGCAGCATCCAGAACCTGGAGTATCTCCAGTGCCACTGAACCAGGCTGGTCACCCCATCATTCTGCAGGAAAGTTGCTCCAAGCCACTGATCCATCTGAGACCGGCAAGAAAATAAGCACAGGATTTTCAAAAGCACAAGAGTTTGCCTTCTGAGCACAGTATCACGCTCAAAATCCTGGAACAATTTGTGCTGGAAGAGATCTTAAATCTCATCCAGTTCCATCCCTCTGCCATGGTCAGGGACACCTTCCACTACCTCAGGTTGCTCCAAGCTCTGTCTAACCTGGCCTTGGACACTTCCAGAGATGAGGCAGCCACAGCTTCTCTGGGCACCCTGTGCCAGGGCCTCAGCACCCTCACAGAGAAGAATTTCTCCCCTATATCCCATCTAACCCTGCCCTCTGGCAGTGTGAAGCCATTGCCCCTTGTCCTGTCCCTCCAGGCACTTGTCCAAAGCCCGTCTCCATCTCTCTTGGATCCCCTTCAGGCAGTGGAAGGGGCTCTAAGTTCTCCCTGGAGCTTTCTCTTCTCCAGGGTGGACAATCCCAACCTGTCTCTGGACTTGCTCCAGCAGCTCCACATCCCCCTGCTGTTCGAGGTCACAGAGCTGAATTCAGCTCTGCAGGAAGGGTCTCCCCAGAGCAGATGAGCAGAATCCCCCCTCATGTGCTGCCCATGCTGTGGGATGACTTCAAGTCATGGTTGGATTTCTGGGGTCACGTGAAGTCTCTCACCCACCAACACCTCACTCCTTCATGTTGTTTTCAAAATCTGCCCCTTTCCTTACATGTTATAAATCACCTTTTTTCTTCCAGGCTGCCCCTCCTGCCAGCACCAGGGCTGGGGAACCCACCACCACTACAGACACCGACACTGCGAGGAAGGACGGAGTCAGCTCCCCTTCCCTCCCTTCCTTCCTCTCTCTCCCCCTCCCTTCCTCCCAAGACTAATCTTTCATGACCCGCTGGTACATTTTAGCAGGTGATGGATCCGGGGGCAGATAATTCTGCTTTCTGGTTAATTAATCCAGTGTTACAAGAGCAATGAGAGTCTAATGCCCAAGTCTTAATCCCCCTGCAATAACACTGCATTCCGCCTTCCAAGGCAGGGCCACTTGTTGGGGTGCAGCTGGGGTATTTTGGATCATGGAGGCTACTGGTTCCTAGTGCCATTCCTACTGCTCATGCTTTATTAGCCATAATTTGATATGTTACCTGCCCTGTACACTCGATCTAAGCCCAAAATATTGTTTTACAACATAATTAAAAAGCGTTGACACTGAATGCTTGGTTCACATGCTCCAATGTGATTTATGGGTTGTGTTTAATTACCTGACAACTGCGATTTACCACATCTACCTGGTAGGTACCACGTGGATTTAAATCAATTAATGTTTGGTGGCTTTAGTGTACCTCGCTGGGTAAGGAGGGAGGTTATCTCATGAACACTAAACTCCAGACATATGAAAAAGAAAAATATATTTCAGGCATCTAAACTGCAAACAAGATAATGTGACCTGGGCAGAGTCCCACAGCAGCTGTTTGTGGAGCATTGCTTCATTAAGGATCTTGGTGACTTTTCATGGAAGGTTTAACTAATTAGTTGAGTAGGCTCTCAATAAACGAGACGCCAAGTTATGTTTAGCTTTAATTACACAGTAGCCCTGTTCAGTTGCTCAAAATCAGACATGTGCTTAAGTGTTTTGCTGAATTAGGGTCAGTGTGAATACACAACTCCTGTAAGCATCTAGGAAGCTGTGCTGACATTGACTTAATGAATGCAGATTTGCAGCTGGGGAAAAAAAAATCCCAAAAAATAATGAAGAAAGAAAGCAGCTGGAGCCTTGGCTCAGAAGGGGCACTGTGAGAGGCACCTCCTGTTGTTGATCTCAGTCACTTGAGCAGGATAACATTCACATTTGTGAAGAGGGGCAGCTTGCTCTGGCATATGCCCTGGTGCAGTAAGATTTCCTGTTTCATGAACAGAAGGTTATTGCAGAGGGCCTCGAATGATGGTGAATTTTGCCAGGTGTCTTCTCACCAGCTTTGTCTCATCACAGTCCTCCTCTTTGTCCCTCTCCTTCCCCTTTCCCACCTTGTCCCCACCACAGGCTCTATGTTCTCCCACTCACATTCTCTCCTGCTCCTATTTCCACCTCCAGTCCAGCCCCCTCCTTCCAGCACAGCAATTTTAAGTGCAGAGCTCTCTCACCCCAAACTCCAACTGCTCCTTCCAGTGTAGCCTCCTCCATCACACACTGCAAATAGCAATTTGGTCCTTCTGATTTTCACCCACCACTTTCCTGTCCTGGGAGCCCTCGGAACTCGTCAGACACAACCAGTGTGACTCTGTCCTTTCTACATCCAGCTACAGGGATACCCTGTATCCTTCTCTTTTACACAGATGCTGGGTCCTACATCCAGCCAGGACAGAGGGAATGGGTTCCCCTCACTGCTGCAGATAAATCTTCTCTTCCTTGTCACTCCTCCACCCACTGTCTCCAAAGGACCCTGTGCTGATCTAATCCATTGCCCCTCCAGCACAAAGTCCCAGAACCCATTCCCAGTTTCCCTCATATTTATTCTCATGTTCCATTCTTTTGACCCAAATCTGTCCTGGATTTTCCTCTTAGGTGATCTTTCCAGCTCCTCACCTTCCTTTCACCTTCAGCGGCTCTCACTTACCTTCTCTGCTTGATTTTTCCCAATTATTGCCCCCCAGTCCAAGCACCCCTAATTTATATCCCTTGTCCTTCCCAGCTCCCACCCATCCCCAGTTCCTTCTCAGTAAAAACCTCCTTGAACACACCTTTGGCAATTGCTGCCCCAGCTCCTCTCTTCCCTCCTCTGCCATTTTCCCTCTTCCTGACACAAAGTATTTCAATCCCATTAAATCAACATTTCCCAAAACAAAGAGGGTCAGTATTCAGGTGGAAAATTTCTTTAAAAAATAAACATCTTTGCTGTCTGGATGGATACGTGTTACCGAATTGTTTCCCAGCTACTCTGTTTATGTAACCTTGAAGCTATTTTGTACAATCCTTTAATTCTGACAACTCAAGATTTGTTATGAACTAATATTTTAAAATCAAAATAACTCAGAGGTACAAGAGATTGTTACAGATCTCTCAGACAATCTGTGCAGGGAGAAGCAACATTTATAATTTGCATTTTTTTAAGAGGAAAGGTATTTCCTGGGTTACCTTGTCTTCAGCTCTTAAGTAAAGCAAACCCACTCCCTTTCCAATTTGATGGCCTTTAGGAAGTTGAAAATATACACATGGATACACACATATTGTCTTTCTACCTGGCGTTTCTATGTGAATAAAGGGCTTTGAGCCAAAACCAATCAGATAAAATCTTTCAGGAACTTTTACAATGTCACATACTTGTGCAAATTGCCAGCGTGTTTATAGCAACAGGCACCACAACAGAGCTCTGTGCTCAGTCAGAGCGGGCAACCTCCTCCATCTGTTTTGTGCCTGTATTTACATGTGGCACCGGGCGAGACATCACCTGGCACAGCACAGAGGAACTCAGAGGGGTGGGGAAATCAGTGCTCTTCGCTCACCCCCACCCTGAGACCCTGAGTGGGCCGTGGACATGTCTGCTGGAACAGATGGAGTGGCACAGCTGTCGCACAAAGCAAACATGATGGTTTAGGACAAGAGGAAACGGCCTCAAGTTGTGCCAGGAGAGGTTCAGGTAACATGTTAGGAAACATTTCTTCCCCAGAAGGGCTATCCAGCTCTGGCACAGCTGCCCAGGGCAGTGGTGGACTCACCATCCTTGGAGTGAATTAAAGCTGTGTGGATGCGGCACTCGGGGACATCATTTAGTGGTGGGATTGGCAGTGGTGGAGAATGGTTGAGCTTGATGATCCCAGAGATTTTTCCAACTAAATAATTCCATAATTCTATGCTTTTGGGTCCTTTTGTGGCAAACTGCTGGGCTGCTGCACCAATTCCTCCCTTTCTCTATGAAGGAGAGTAAACAAGACTTAATCATGTCACTGAAGGTGCTGTCAAAGACCTGGAAATGTTGGAGCGTAAGATCCAGCCCCAGAAGGAAATATTACTATGCATGATGGAGTTCCATGAATTTTGGGGATTCCTAGGCATGTTGCTGGCTGTTTTGCCAGACAGCACCTAAAATGGTGGTTTTCCAGCAAGCTGGGCCAGACAGAAACATAAATAACATCTCTGAGGATGAGATGGAAGTGATTAATTTGAATTCTCTTTCATGGAAAATGGGCTGGAAGGATAAAGCCAAAACATTTAACCATAAACACCTTCTTACCAACAGTGGGAATTTTACCCAATACATTGATTTTTCAAGGAATAAATGACCTGCTTTAATGTATCTATTTGTCAATGGAAATTACTTTCCAAGAAGCTGAGTAGAGTCTATTTTCTTCTCAAAGGACAAGTCCTTTCCCTTTTGCACCTTTCAGCGAGGAAGAAGGTGGAACCTTCACCTGCCGGGGTGAGTGCTGCCAATGCAGATGTCTATCAACAGGTAAAATGAGTCCGCAGGCAGTGCAGGCTGATGGGAGCTCAGCTCGAGGCTTTAAAATGGGATGGAAAAATGTCCAGATTGCATGGGGGAGCCTGGGAAAGACAAGCATGATTTATTGCACTAAATCACACAAATAAAGGTAAGTGAGTGACTCAAGCATGTGCTTGCCTTCACAGGGGTCAGCACAGCAGAGAGGCACATCCCTCTTCCCACCTGGTGGAAAACCGCCCGGGGGATCCTCCCAGGATCCAGTTGCTGATCTGGGGAACATCACTTTAAGCCAATGTATTTCATTTCCAGTCCCCTGGGATTCCAGATGAACAATCAAAGGGGTGAAAAGGGAAGCTCCACCCAAGTTTGTATTTCACAGGATGAGGCACATTATGAACTGACAGTAGAACTGCCTGAGGTGCAGTAAAGGCCGATACAGAGCCCACATGAGCCCTGAGTTTTGATTAATTACCCCAGCAGAATTTTCTTTCTCTTGCCATTGAATTAACTGCATGCACTGGATGGAGGAGATGCTCCTGGCCAAGAGGGAAAGTGAGAAAGAACCCCTCCCCCAGCCTGCAAACTCCTCTCCTACTGAATAACCCTTTGCAAAAATCTTTTTTGAAGGGTTCTGCCAAGTGGGTTTTAAACAATAATTAGCTGAGGATGGGCTATGAAGATGCAGAAGTACCATTTAAAGGAGAAATTATTCACTCCACCACCTCTGGGAGCAATGCTGTCCCAGTGTGGGAGGAGAGGAGAAAGCACCAAGAGCCCACTTGCCAAACCCCACTCTCCTTACTCAGAGGAAATTTTTTAATTGCTACCCACACAAATTCAACCCCCTGTGACTCACTGCCACAGAGAATGAGATCAGCTTTAAAGCAACCAGAACCTGAACGCAGTAAAGATTCTCTCCTAAGTTCTTCATTCACAAACAGCACCTTTTCCAGATCTTCCCACCTACTGCAAGAGGTAGAAATGTTCTGATTTATTTACTTCTTCACTTCTCCCAGGAAACAAGGCTCTCAGGAGATCTCATGACTTTTAGAGCCAAGGATTTCTGGATAAACACCTATTCTCAACATACAGCAAAAAGAATCCCAGAGCTGGCAGAGGCCTCGTGTTGTGGGACTACTGCCCAAGTGGGAACGAGAGCTCTGGGCTATGATCAGCTCCAACTCGGGATGCTTTACTCATTCCTGGCTGTCCTCCCACTGCTCCATTCCCAGCTCAAACCCAATGGTGGAGGGCAGAGAAAGGATTTAACACCTGAATCAACCTCCTACCAGCTGCTGTTGTAGAGCAGGATCAGGCTATGAATCATGGACCCCTCTGGATTTTGGACAAGAAAACAATTCCCAGAGGGATTCTGAAGCTCAGCTTCAAGCTTAGAATCTCTCAATCCCTTTGTTGTTGCTTGGGTTGTAGGTTTGGGGTTTTTTTACACTACCCCTTTGGGCTTAGGGTTCTAATTACTTTTAATTCCTTTTTTCTTTAATGATAATATTTGAGTGACAGATCTTTTATTAAAACATTGTTATCAGAAAGCACCCAGGAGCGGGCAGGACTACAGCCCCACTCAGGGTTTCCATGCCTCAGGGAAGCTCTTCCTGGCTCTCACTTGGCCTCTGAAGAACAGAGGTTTGGTGTGCAGGCTTGAGGAAAGAGACAGGAAGACACGGTTGTCTCAAAAGTTTGGTAGGAAAATGAATGTTCATCACACCAGAGAGGGAAGTGGTGAGGCAAAGGAGAGATCCCTCAAGAAGTTCTTCCCATCCCTTCTCCCTAGCACGAGAGCTGTGATCAAGAAGGACATGGTGTGGGCAGCTGATGCCGTATTCACCTTATTCCTTGTCCATGTGGTGACCACCCATACAGCAAAGAGCTCTGTCCTCTCCTCCTGATCCTATGCTCCAGGCACCTGACCAAACCTGGGGGTGGTCATGTCTTGGAGCCTTCTTTTGGAGCATGGCTTTGCAGGAGTCATTTTTCCATGCTTCCTTCTCTCCTCCTGCTTTATCCATTGAGATAATGATTTCCCTAGGACAAGAAACCTGCAATGGTCCATCACTCCTGGTACCAAGTAAGTGCCACATGGCACATGCCATTCTAACACAGACACTGCACAGAAAAGTCTGTGGAATATATTCCATGGGAGGTCAAATCAGTTGCTGATGGATCTGAAGCAAAATGAGGTTTTAGCCATTGATCCTTTTTTTTTCCTCGCTAAGTGTATAATTCTTCCATTTTTCTTTAAAGATCATTCTAATGTGAGACTTGAAGCACTGGGGCCAGAGCCTGAAATAATTCTGCTTAAAAAATGTCTTACCTGAGGTTGTTATTGGGTTGCTGCATGTCTTCTCCAACCTTTCCCATCTTCCATGGCACATTCTGGCTGCAATTTCCAAGAAACTGGGCAAGAAGGATCCATCCACTGTTCCCAGCTTGCCTCACCCAGGGGTTTTGGGATGGTGAGATCAAGGGCCCAACACCAACTGCTCTGTGCCAGGGCACACACTTGACATGGCCCCACTTTCCAGCCCTCCCAGGCTGATGTGGTTTCTGCTCAGATAAGCCAATATACACCCAATGGCTGTAGGAAAAGGTTAAAAAAACCCTAATTTGCTCTCTCTTGCCTATTCATGAAGCAATTCCAATTATTTAATGGATTAAATGAGCCTGAAAGTCACAAGGAGCCTCTGTGAAAAGAGAGGAGACAGCACTTCACAACTGCAGTATTTGGTGGGTCAGGTTTTGGCAGAGGGGCATCACCAGCATCCAGGGTTGGCTGTGCTGTCCCTCTACTTCTCTTCTGCTGGAGCGGAAGAAGATTGGAAAGGGGGGAACTTCTGATTTTTTGATTCTGCTGCTGTGAGTCTCACTTTTCCTGAAACTAGATACAGGGTCTGGTTGAGGCATGGGGCTATGCCCCCTTTCCTAGAGACCACCTGTCTTCCAGGAGATCAGTTTTTTGGGAAGCCAACGTGCATCCTCAGTGATGAAAGATATGAGCAGAAAAATTCCACCTGACATGCAGGGACCTTGCTGAAGACCTAGGGCTGTGTCCACCCCCGCCACCATGCCAGGGGCTGCCAAGCATCAGCTCCACCCTGCTTTCTTGCTCTTCAATGTGCGTTCTCAAATAGTCTTTTCTGAAAGAAAAATGATTACTGGGGCTTTTTTCTCCTTTATTTTGCCTGTCTGGGTCACCTCTGTGTATTGCTCATTCCCATGTTTATCTCTGTTCCCAAGCATCTGGCGACAGGCTTTGCGGGTGGCGAGTTCTGGACAGGCAGGATGTGGCACTGCCTGTGGAGGCTCCACCTGGGACCCCAGATGGTGGGGAAAATTCAGCCAAAACACCCAATTTCCTGTGAAGTTCCTTTACTATCGTTATTATCATTATTACTAGTAGAAATATTACTTTTATTAATACTGTTGTTATCTTGTACTGAAATACCCACTTTATGATTTTTTCCCAACAGAAATAATATGTCTATTTTTGAGGGGAACTCGTGGACTAAGCAAGCAATGGGGCAAAAACCACCTAAAAATTTCAGAGTGGGGTGAAGCCATTGGATGAGAAGGAGCCTGGGAAGGAGCTGGGAGCAAGGTTGTACAAAGGTGCTTAGGCTGGAGGCTTTGAACTTGAGTGAGAGATGTCAGGGGAGAAATACAAATAGAGAGGGAGAGAAAATAAATGAGAAGTACTTTTCCTGCACGCTTGTTAATCCATAAAACCAGAGAAGCAGAGTCATGTACACCACGTGTGCCAAAGGAAAGGGGAGGAGAGAAAAACTGACAGCATCGCCAGCTTGACGAGATCTTCAGTAAAGAAACAAATGACCTTTTGTGCATCTGGGGAGAAACTCTTCCATCATCTTTATGAATTTCCACCTTTGGCAACAGCTAAACAGCCTTGCATATCTACCATCAAGACACTAACAGCCATGCCATAAATCTTAATCCCAAACTATCATTATTTGCTGGAGAAAATGAATGGTTTGCTCTGCACATGACAAAAAAGCTTCTGAAAGAGGAGACCCTTTCAGGCTGAGCGTCCTCCCCGGGCTCGCTCCTACTTGTTGGTGGGATGAACACTCCTTGCATGCTCAGCTCTTAGAAATATCCATGGAAATGTGCTATTTTCTATCTCTTAAAACTGTTATTATCTTGATATTATCTGTTGCTTGCTACAGTGAGTCAGGTTGGGAAACACTGGGTGGTCAAGTCTCAGCCACTCATCTGCAAAATGGAGTTAAGGAATAAACACTGGAGATTCTTGGGATCCCATAAATTACAATAATTGGGGTTAAACACATTGTTACAGTTAGAAAAAGTGCCCAGAGCTTTTGCCTTCCCCCTCTGTCCCACGGAGGACACAGCCCAGGTAGAGGCGGGAGCCAGTCCCCAGTGCTGGCTCTGGGGCAGCTGGAATATGATTTAATTCCTCCCCTCTCATTACCACTTCCTGAGCCCGGGTGCCTACGAGCCCTGAGGGACAGCAGGGGATGAGGGGAAACATTAATTTCTTAACAAATTCTTGTGTCATCTTCTTGACAGCACCTTTAAGGGCTGGATGACACTCAGGAATGATGTGGCTTAACCTCAAGGGTTCAAGTGAGGGAGCATTTCCCTTTGCCAAGGAGCAGCAGTAATCGCTGGAGAAGTCCATTCCAGCTCTCCCTGCCAGCAGCCATTGATTGCTTCACCCACGTGGCAGGGACACATCCGGGGCTGCCTGCTCCCTACAGGAGCTGTGCTACCTCTGCAGTACCACTGATTTTGGAAGAGTGTCAGGATGGTTGGTCTCGATGAGCTTTTCCAACCTTAATGATTCCCTGATTCTCTATGTGTGGATGAAGGGGATATCATACATTCCCCAGTATTAGTACCTTTCCTTGGAGATGACGTGACGGACTGTGGACACTCCCTTAACCTGCTGCAAAAGGGAAAGGAGAGGGGTTAAAGCACAGAAAAGGTGAGCTCAAGAGGAGGGACTCCGGAGCACCGGCATTCCAGTGGGATGGAGGCTGTACAAGCTGGAGGAGTTGGATGCAAAGGCTTTCCCCAGCATTCCCTTTACACACTTATTATCTGGAGATGAATAAAAAGCCACAGTATTATTAAATCCCAGGGGTTAAATGTTTAACATGACCAAGAAGAAGAAGCCTGGAGAGCATTAATTAATGTTTATGTGTGGTTTCTATCTTCTCTTCCCTTTTTTTTTTTCACCCTTTGTCTGCCTGAAAAAATAATACATCAAAAGAGCTTCTTCTGCGAAGGCCAGGCTTCACCAGTTAAGACTCTTCTTTTTCCACTCCAAAATGTTTGTAACAATTCAATTCACAAGCTCGTGATTCATGGGGCTTTCCCAGTGTTTCTCTGCAATTACAGCTCCAATTGTTGCCCAGCACCGGCCTTTCTTATAGGTTATATTCTCCATATAATGATTCCCAGCCCTGTCTCTCAGCCTGGAAACTCACACTCCTGGAGCACTCAACTCCCTCTCCAAAACAGAGAGATGAAGAACTTCCTGTAGATGTGGCATCAAGAGCTGCAAATTCCCACCCTTGTAGCTCTTCAGGAGCTGCTGTGTGTGACTCTTTCTTGGGAATATCTCCAGGTCAAGGCTATTCCTTGTTCATGGGATGAGCCTCTCGCAGGGAGGACAGAAGGTGACATGCGTAATCCCCAGCCAGGTGCTCAGAATGTATAAATGGCTCCCCACTGATTTATGTCAGCTGAAAATATATCTTGACCACATCTCTTGGTTCCTGTACAGTCCTGTGCTGTGCTGCTCTTGAACCTAGGAATTCTAGCTAAGCAGAAATTTCAAGTTGCTGCAACAGGTGAAAAGAATGAGGGGCTGTTCCCTTCTCCTGCCTCAATAGAATGCAGATTACCAATTTAATTAAAAAAAAACCCCAAACAAACCAGAAAACAACAACCCCCCTCCCCCGGATATACATTCCCTATCAGACTTACACTTGGATAAACATTCCTGGTTCCTGAAGAAATTTGAACCACAGAATATTCTGAGTTGGAAGGGGGCCTCCAAGGATGATCAAATCCAACTCTTAAGCAAATAGCCCATACTGGGATTGAACCTGCAGCCTTGGCATTATTATCACCATGCTCTGACCAGCTGGGCTAATGAACTTCATAAACCTGTCAGTGTTTTAGTTGTAAACTCCAGGTCTTGGGTGCTAGGAATGATGGAAACGGAGAGTTGCAAGATAATGAAATGATAAATTAATCTGTTTTTCTCTGGAAACATTGATATGGGGAGAGATACAAACCCCAATAATAACAGATGCCGCCTTCTCGGCATTTTCCATCATTCCAGTCTGCTCCACCTACAGATATCTGTCCATTCCCTCTTTTTCTACTGCTGTTGATCCCAAAAACCTGATGGAGATGTGCCACGCCGGGGGCTGAAGATGAGAGGAGCTCTGTGTCATCCAGTCCTCATCCTCAGCGGATTCACATATGGTGACACCATGTCACAGGCCCGAAATGCTCCTTGCTGTGATTTTGGCAATCCTGCTGCCTCTATTTATAAAGCAAGATTGCCAGGGAGGCACGCCCAAAACAAGCGCGATGCCAAGACAGGATCAAGCCTCTCTCATTGCAGCAATTCCAGGCTATTCTGCAGGAAAGAGGAATCCTGGATCCCCTACCATATGCAGCTGGGGGCTTGGGACTGGTCACAGACCCAGCTGAGAGCATCCATCAGCTCCTGGGAGTTATCCCATCCTTTTCCTAAAGAGTCATTGTTATCCCAGCAGTGCCAGGCTGGGAGGAAATGTAACACCATGAGGGGGAACCAGTGTGATCCCCTTTTTTCATCTTCCCTAGAATACAAGTGCAGAATTAATTTTAACTAAAGGAAATCTCTAAAGAAGAGAAATTTACCCTGGATATCAATATTTCCAGTAATGGAAACTCCACCATACCCCGGGCACACTCTCCATGCTCAATTATGCATGCTGTTAAAACATCTCCCCTGATGTCTCCATTATCCCTCCTCTCCATTAGGGAAAATCCAGTAGAGTTAAAAATGAGACGCATGTCATTTCAGATTTTAATGCAAAAAAAGGAAAAAAACATATAATGTTCATTAGGAAAAACAACGCGTCCTCAAAGACCTGGAGGCTGCAATTGCAGCTCTTTGTTTCTGACTGGAGGCCAAGAGCTGATGAAATCCCTGACAGTACAAGTGCCCTTCTTGGAGGGGACTTGGCACAGCGCAGCCCCGTGATAAAACGTTCTGTACAGCCTCAGCCATGTTAATGCTGCCCCCATTCAAAACTCCTGAGCCTGAGCACGGTGGAATATTTCCAAGTGGAATGGCTCTAACAGCAGGTGATTATTGCCCCAGTGAGCAACCACGATTTCTCTGCTCTTTCCCCAAGTTAAAAACAAAGGCTGAGCACAACATCACCACTCACAGCCTGCTCAGCGAGATCACCTATTTTTACTGTGGCATCTGTCAATACAATAAAGTACTAAGAGCTCCTGAAAAAAAATCTGGATAAAAATTGATTGTTATATATAATTGTTATTAATTATAATTATATATATTATATATTAATTATAAATCCAGGTACAGAGATGATGAGTTTGATTCTCCTCTCACCTACTGACAGCGCAAGGACGGTGCCAGCTGAGGGAAGGAGGGCAGGACTGTGACCCAGAGGCACACGAGGGGTTGCCCAGGGCACGTCCTTGTCCCCATCCTTGATGAGGAAGAAGCAGGTCAGCACAGGAGGGAGGAGGGAGGGTGCACTGAGAGCCTAATGAGGCTGCAGGACTCCCTGCCACACGATGCTTCTGAAACCCAAGAACCAAAGTGTAATTTCTGCAGATAAATGATACCTCAGCCAGGAGTAAGGAGCATTTGGAAGGCAGATACGGTGTCACGTACCAGGGTTAAGCCAGCTGCTGGAGGTCAGGAAAAGGAGGAAAGATTGTTCTGCATCTGTCTGAACTGCTCCTCGTATTCCTCTTGGCTGCCAGTGTGACACAGGCTGGACACATTGGAGTCTGCTGTTTGTACAGCCACTTTTCTAAACTACTCCATATTACTCCATATTCTCCATTTCCACAGAGTGGTTTGGGTTGGGAGGGACCTTAAAACTCTCTCATTGAATCCCCTGCCATGGGCAGGGACACCTTCCCCCAGACCATTCTGTGTTAGTCTTCAGCTAAAAACAAACTCTAAGACATCTGCTTTTGCTAAAAATGCTCAGTGATCATCAATTTCCATGCAAATCAAGGTCTGGTGGCTTCAGCTGTTAACTAGAAACACTAAGGAGATTAGGGAAAGGATCTTAACTCTTTGCGCAGTTAGTGGTGTCTCCAGAGAATGATTCCACTCTGCAGGAGACAGGATAAATTGTCTCATTCTCCACACTGGCCATAGATGGAAGGAGATGGTCAGCTCAGACTTAACAGCAAACTTCAAGATGGTCAAAGTCAGGGGGGATGAAGCTCATCCAAAGGAAGAAATGTTTCAAGCTGCTGTTGTGTAGCGTTGCCCAACAGACTATCAAAATGAGAATAAAAATATCTGCTTTAATTTAAAAAAAATAAAAGTGGAAAAAATGTTCGTTTCCTCACCTTTGATTTGTCAGTCCTGAAAGGGCTCGTTTTTTGCGTACCATAAAAGCAACAAAAATTTGACAAAGTGAACCAACTACCAACCAAAACTGGAGGAGAAGCAAAATTGTGTAAATCATTAGCAATTTCCATCAAGAAATTATGACATTAAATCCATTAAGTCCTGGTGAAACGCGCTGGTATTGGCTCATTGGGCTCAAGAACATGACTGACAGGGGGATCTGCAGTGAATTATAGCAACGCAGTAGTGGGACCTGCTGCATCTGACAGGCCTCAGACCCAAACTGGACAGCAAAGCCCACTGAGGCTTTGTGGGGGTGGAGATCCAATTTCAGACATTAAGAGCTGGTGGCTTCAACCTGAACCTCTCCAACACTGAAGAACAACCCCACAGGAGCACTTGGGTGATTTTATGGACACTCAGCTTTGGGTGCCTTCCCCAGCTCACCCCTAACAGCAAACTCCACTCAGCTGTGAGGTGTCATAATCCAGCTCCAGACCTGAATTCTCCAGCTTGCTCCCATCCTGCACCTGCTGAATTGCAGGAGGTAAAAATAAAGGCTGTTATAATATTTCCCAGTGCACCAAAAGCACAAAAATTTGGGAGAATTTATGAGAAACTCCAGTCAAAGCCTCTCAAAGGAATTAAAATACATTTCTTATGAGCAGCTGAACTCATGTCCATACTCTTACTGCTCTCAGAGAGAACCCCTGGGGTTTGCACTCCTGCCACTTTTGTCTTTGTAATTTTGACAACTGTGTTTCATCTCTTTGTGGCTTTAATTTCCACATCTGTAAAATAGGCACTTCCCCTAACTTAGAAGTTCTGCATTAACTAAAGTTGCCAAAACATTAAAATCATAGCCATGGAGTTCTTGTTTCCTTGATTTCTTTACTCTGTAGAGAGAGTAAAATCAAAGCAGGTTGCTACAAAAAAGAGAAGCCTTTGTGTCTCATCTTCCTGCACAGATTGAGTTTCTAAGGTATGTTAAGAAACGAGACCCCCATAGGGGTTAGCGGTGTCCATTTAAATCTCTCGAATACCTACACACAAATATTCCAAGTGCAGGAGGATTAACTCCACATCTGAGTGGATTAGTCAAAAAGCTTCCACAGCAATGTGGAACTGCTGGAGAAAAATATATAAAACTGTCACTTTTGTCAACTTTACAATACAATTTGATCCCCCCATCTATAATGAGCTGTGAGACTGGCAATATCCTGGGATCAGGTGGAGAGGAAAATTTCACTTGGGAACAAAACAGTGGAATTCAGAGGGTCAGAGCATCAGAGACATGAGAGCTGGGAAACCTGAGGCCACCTTGGTCCCTCATGCAACACCCCACAGTCCCCACCGGCTGCGCTCCTGGAGCTTGTCCAGCCCTTCTGCAAACCTACAGTCACACACACACATATAAATATATATTTACACTCCCAAGGAATTAAAGACAACTCCGAAAGATTAGGATGTGAAGGACATGATTAAACACATGAAATCACATGAGCAAACAGACAACCTTGCACCATTGTTTGAAGGTTATATACATTACAAGACTAAAAAAAAAGGGAGACAATTCCCTTGCAAGAGGAACATGGAAAATACAGCAAGTACAGCTCCTGCAGGAGACTGAAGGAGGGCAGAGATAACCACTTGTAACAACCATGCACTGACCCATGGACTTAATACCAGGCTCCATGGGTGGAAAAAGTGACCAGTGGAAAAGTCCAGCTCTGACACAGAATCACAGAATGGTTTGGCTTGGAAGGGAATTAAAGCTCATTTCACCTCCCTGCCATGGGCAGGGACACTAGACCAGGTGGCTCCAAGCCCCAGCCAGCCTGGCCTTGGGCACTTCCAGGGATGGGGCAGCCACAGCCGCTCTGGGCACCCTGGGCCAGGGCCTCCCCACCCTCACAGGGAGGAATTCCTGTGAATCTATGGCAGAAGAAAGAATACACCACTTTGCACTTGTGGCAGCTCTGGGTCAGAAATATTAAAATATAGTAAGATTTTTTTTCAAGATTATGAAGGGAGACCTACTCCCAGGCTCCCCTATCCAGGATTGCATTTGATCTGCAGAAGTCTACTCGCTTTTTATCTAAAAAACTTCCCTGCCTGGAATTGGTTGTCAGTGCCTGCATGACTGGTCACAGCTTATCCATAGCCTTAATTAGCAGGTGTGTGACTGCCTGTTTAGCCATATTTTTAGATCTCTGGGCCCTTGCAAACTGTCAGAAAAAAAAGGCATTATTTTAGGAAAAGTAGCACTGCAAAACAGAGTGACATTCCGTTTGACGTGTGAGGATAAATTAAGGATGAGAATACATTAAAGAAAACTCTGAGCACCTTCGTCATGTTCCTGTATTCATGGAGAAACACAGCTGAGTTTCAGTTGATCTTGGCTTCTTCATTGACCTGGAGCAGTAAATTTTCCCCCCTTTTAGTGTTTAAATAGTTTGTCAGTGAATGATCCCATTCATAAAGTGCTGGTGATGACAGTTCTGCAAAGCTAAATGGCACTTAACTGTGCACCTAATAAATCTGCAACAAAAATAAACAGAGAGTATGAGAGGGGAAAAAAAGATTAACAATGGCAGAGAGCTAAAAAGAAAAAAAAATGTAAAAACCCGACTGACAGGTATGAAAGGACATTGTCATTAAAACTGTTTGGAAAGGTATTGAGCAGCATTGCTCCCATTTCCCTCTCCTGTTTGCCTGACCTTTGAATTCTCAGAAGAAACAGGGCTGGGCTCATATCTGGGAACTCCGTACTTGGTAAGACAAACTTGCTGTGAACGGTGCAGATCCATCTCTCCGTGCAGGTATCCCCATCCACTGGCACCTCCTGGATTAGACAAAGGACATCTCCACACTCATGGAAAGCAAAATCTGCATTTATGAAATGGTAACCCTGACTCCATACCGGAAAAGTGAATGCAAATCCTCAAATTGTTGAAAGCAGGACTCAGGGAGGGAAATTCAGGCAGAAAATTTGGAACTATGACAATCCTGTAAGAAACAAATCTCATGTCACAAACAAGATGGTTTATCACAGAACCCCCAGAGCAAAGGTTTTGATAAACCAACTTAGCATGAAAAATTGTCACCTATATTTAAGAACTGGGATAACAGCTTAGGAAAATAAAGCAGAAGAGATACAGGGAAATGGGATAATGCGAAAAGATTTTGCTGCAGCTAATCTCTTTTCAGTAAGATAATGGATTTTCTAGACAAGGGAAATGTCATCCACCAGCAATTTGTATGGATTCTCCAATTCTTCAAATGGAATTAGTATCTTCACTAACAAAAGCAGGGTTTGTACAAGAGGGTCCCAGAGGTGGCTGGAGATAAAAAAAAAAACGTGTTCAGAAAGAAGCAAGTGGGCTCAAGGAAGTTTATTAACAGAGTTGCTCAGGATTCCAACTGAGATTATATAAGTCTTTAATTAAAACTCTGGGCAGTAAAAGCAGACTCGAGCCATCAAAGTTTGCTGATGACAAAAAGTTGAGCCAGATTGCCACTACCAAAGAAATTGTACAACCTGCAGGAAAACAGAAGATTGAGGAATGAGATATGGCAGAGGCAAACCATGTGGTAATCACCGAATGATTAAATGAGGCCAAAATCAGGTGGCCCACCTTAAAAACCCCACCATTTTAACTCCAAAATGAGCCAGACAAGATATCTGGGGTAGAGGTGGTGCTGCTGTAAGACCTTCACTGCAGCAATGTGTATGGTTTTCATCACCTGTGCTCAAGAAAGATAAATCCAGCCTGGAACAGAAACAGCAAAAGGATATGGGAGTGATCCTGGGAAGGAGATTATCTCATGGGACAAGCCTCCAAGAGCCTGACAGGATGAAGATTGCATGGAGATCTGATCCCCAGCTTTAAATACCTGAGGAGAGAAGCAGCAGAGAGGGAGAACTGCTTGTTGCAGTGGACAATGCCAGGGAGAAATAAAAGGCCATGAAATAGGACACACAAAGGCCTAGACAGAAAATTTAATGAAAGGCTGCCACAGGAACTGCCCTCTGCAACAGCTTTCCAAGAGGAGTAGAAACCTAAAACCCCCTCCATTTGTTTTTAAACAGAGACAGAAGTATTTATGGAAGAGAAAGCATGAACAAACATGGAACTGCAACAACCTGGTCTTGTAACCCAAACAACTCTGCTAATCCTAACTTTTATCTCCTGCCATGATCCCAACTTGAGAAGGCACCCCCAGCACTACCTGCCCAGAACCTGCACAGTGCAAAGGGGAATGTTTGTGTTCTGTTTCACAAGCATCCATTTCCTGGTCTGTTGTTATTGTAACTACACCGAGTTTAATCAATGTAAACTGTTGGTAAGAACAAGCAGGAAATGAAAATGATCAAAATAGGATCCTCCAAAGAGGACACCCGGCTCTGGGAACTGCTTAGGGAGCATCAGTGGTTTGGCAACACTCCGCTGCTCACCTGCTCCAGATTTATTACACACAGCTAGAGCTCAGTTTCTTCGCTAAGAGCAGATCTTGAAAATGAGCTAAAAGGTAGAAAGCTTTGGGTTTCTGAAAGAAAGAAAAACATTCTGCCTTTGCAGTCAAGGGGCTGGATGTGCAGTAACTCCTGATTTTGGAGGACCAGGGCTGCAAGAAGTGTGTGACACCGTCCAAAGAGCTCAGTACCTTCAGAGAGAGCATTATCTGCTGCTTCAAAATCAGACTTTAAAGCCTTATCTTGGCCCTTGTCGCAGGCCCATGTCCCACACAGGGTGCCCAGAGTGCTGAGTAAATCACGAAAATCTCACTCTGCTGCCTTGGGCTCCCAAATTGCTGCCGGAGGAGATGGGCTCCGTGCTGTGCCTGAAAGGTCAGCACGGTTGGCCTAATCCAGCCCAGGGCTGGGAGCCAGGGAGCTGAGCATTCCTCGGGACGGGGTGTAGGGAGACTGTTCCGCAGCTTCTGATCAGCTCCTGTCAAGGGGAGGATCAGGTTCAGGGGCTTTCACTCATCCCAGGGTGGTACCATGGCACCAGGAGAGGGGCAGGACCTGGGGAAGGGGAACAATGAACCGCAGATTTAGCAGGTACAGGACTGGCTGGTGCTTCAGAAATGAGCTGTTCCCTCTCTCCTGGCAAGAGCTTGGAACAAACGCCAAGCCATCCTCTCCTCTCTGACATCTTCATCTCACTGCGCAAGGTGATGACTTTTCACTGCAGGAACAGACCTAGTTATTACCTCAGGGGTAAATATTCACTGAGGCACATGGAGAATAAGGTAGGTAACTCCCAGTCTGGGCTTCTAATCCCATTATCAGGGATTATTATCAGCATCATTATCCTGCATAACACAAAATGAAACATAGGGGGAAAACACCATTGTCTTTCCAGTAATGAAAAGCATGGAGAGGAAATAGTTGAAACAATGAAAAAGGAGAGGAAATAGTTTCTCTGAGTCACACTCTCCACCCAAATAATAGAAATGTCTCCGTGTGGAGGAGCAGGTGACGTTATGGATTAGCTGCTGTTAATTTTCACTATGAAGCAGCTTCTCTGGGCAAATCCCAGCACAGAAAGCTGCTCTCCCTCCTTAGGTGGCCCAGACTCCAGAGCTTTGTTCTCTTTGAGGTTTGCAGAGACCTGGTGCTCTGCATCCCTTGTTTGGCAAGGATCAATCCTCTGAGACTGAAGGCATGTTCCTCCGATCCTCCCACACCAATCCAGGGATGGGCACAGCACAAGAAAAAGAGAGCAATTGTTCTGGATGTGGAAAACAGCCCTGGTGTGGCAGCCTGTGGTTTGGGAGCACACTCGCGCATCTGCTACTCGAAACTCAGCAGCATTGGTGGATCACAGCTCTGGGAATCCCAGGAGCCGCAATTCCCCAGCTGCCAAAGCCCAAAGGACCTCCTGTGGGAGCAACACTGATCAGGAAGTGTCCAAGGTAGGAAGGTTGGGAAGACAGACAGAATTATGGGCAATCCAAATGTCCATAAGAAGATGGAAATTCCCATCCCTCCTGGCAGGACCTTGGACCCAAAGCACCAAGGCTTGTACACACACTGACATGCCAAGGACAGGGATGGATGATGGAGCAGTGTCTCCTCACTGATCTGGTGCCACCATCTCTCAGCAGAATCACTGTGAGCAAGAACTCCCAGCCTGTGACCTACTTGTGCATTTATCACTTTTAATCCACCACTTTCAGCTTGTTTGCTCTTCATTGAGCTACCAGACCTATAGGAGAATGTGAATTTTTCCAGAGGCACCAGGAAAGCGCCACAGTCAGCTGTGTGACCTAGCTTTACAAATAACCCCCCTTCCTCAATGTTGGCTTGCTAAAAAGTTCTTGAAAGCCACAAAAATCTGCAGGGTTTGTACCCAGCAGCCTCAAGGATGGAGCCCTGCTGTTTTCATGACAGTTTACTCCTTTTTCCAATTACTTTTATAAGAGTAAGCATAAGTAAGAGTACTACCACAGCATTGAAATTACAAGGTGACACAGCTGGAACAGCAACCCAAGCTGGGACAGGAAGGGGTGCTGCTGAAAGCTTTCTCACAGTGAGTTCCTTCTAGCATAAATAGCAGGACCTGACTGATTTCAGGTACAGTTCTCAGACCTGCTTTAGCTTAATCCCCTTTCTGCGACAGCCTCTGTGACACCTTGCAGGGCTTCAGGGTCCCTTGCACTCTTTGTCCTCACCAAACCTGCCTGAACTCATCGTGGTCTGCAAGGATCGGCATCAGAATTGGGTATTGCAGCTATGATAGAACTAACGAAGGTTTTGCTTCAGCCTAAGTGAGAGCTGGCTTTGGGTGTGGCGAGAAGGGTGAAGTCTGAAGTGTCCAGGAAATCGGAACCTTCTCCACCTGACAAGTCTGGCTCCTGCTTGGCAAGGGCATTAATGGTCCGTGTGGGAAGCACAGAAGGCCTGGAATATTTCACTATTGTTTTCTCTACAAGGGTTTGTTCCTTTGGTTTATGCAAATATTAGAAGCATTTGCCCAAGGGGTACCATCACTTCCTCTGCTTTTGTTAGCGCTCAGCAGCCTCCGCCGCCTTCTTCCCCAGGAAATTTTGGCTCCTGAAATTTTACCTTGATAAATTTGTTCCTCAGTAATCTCTGGAGGGAAAGTCCCCACTCCCACCTGCGTGCAGGAAGGCAGGCTGTCTATGATTTCAGGAACTTCTCCTAGTGAGTAACACTTTCTATTACTCTCAATTGTTTGACAAAACAAGCGCTCCAGTGTTTCCAGCAGTGAAGGGACCAGAGCCGCCTGGAGGGGTTCCTTGTCCATTGGCAGCTGCCCACACTTCTCCCTTTGGGAGAGGATCATTTTACCCACGGATCGCAGCAGATCCAGAGGCTTCCTTTCGAGGAGTGACTATAATTCCACTGCACTGGGACACTATATTCAAGGAGGTTTGTAATACAGGAAGAGACTGGAATTAATGGGGAAAGCCTAGAAACCACAGGGTGTCTGGTTTAAACAAAACAACCAGACTTAATCTATTTCTGCCAGGGAAAAATATATTTCGATTTTAGGGTTCAAATCCCTGCATTGAAAATCACCGTCGTGTACTTCAACTCCAGGAATTCAAGGTCTAAGGCTTGTATCCAGTTGTGGATTCCTAGAAACAAGAAAAGGGACAAGTTGGGGGGTTTTTTTGCCAGTTTTTAGATTGTAATTTGAACCAAATACCACTAATTTAAAAGAATTAAATTGCAGCTACAATATAATAATGGAAAGCTACTGTGCTGCGAAGATTGATGCCCCCAAACCACCTATTCTTCAGTTTACAATAAAACCTGATAAATCCTACCTGGCACTACCAGACCTTGGGAAGAAAGAGGAGTGAGGTTCTTACAGGATATTCATGCCCAACATCTAAGATTCTACAGGATTTAGATTTCACCGAACCTCTGCCTTTGTCGAGATTTGGGCTGAAATCCTGTATCATAGCTTAAGTCTAATCCAAGAACTGTTCTTTATCCAGCTATATTTTGATTTATACTGCATGAAAGGAAACATGAAAAACCTGTCATTCATCATCCCTGCACATACAGCTAAACCACAGAAAAATATCTCTTTACAGAACTAGAGCTTCATCTGTCCAAAAAAAAGAGGTTGACTTTTCACCACGATTATTTTTCTTCCTAGTTTTTGGTTTTTTTATGTAGGTTGATGCAATTAAGCTCTTCCCCTTTGCTTTGTCTTCCAGCTCCTTCTTCTCTCCTCTTTTTTTCAGCCCATTCTTGTGTACTGTCCTTTTCCATTTTGCGGCTGAGGAAAGATGATCGAGAGGGGGAAAACTGAAAACCCACCCAAACACCAAATTTCTTTATACTGGCCTGAATTTAAATGAATAAAGACTTATTTTTTCCTTATTCATCCTTGCTGGGACCTGGGGGAACCATCCTGCAGGATGAGCTCAGTGCTTTGCAAAATTATCTCAGCAGTGGGTACAATAAAAGGTGGGTCCCAGCCAGAACTCCGGATATGAGCACTTCCCATCCCTGTAGGGGAGTTGGGATTTTGACATCGGGGCTTGTTCCTTTCTGTCAGGACTGGAAGCCAAATATCCCTGAACATCATCAGGGCTCAACACCAAGGGCTCTTGTCTCTGGTCAGATTTCTGGGATGAGCAAGCAGAAGTCCTGGGACAGCAGATCCTGAGAGGCACAACAGTCCGGAGGCTTTTAAAGGAATGAAACCATCTCCAGGGCCGGCCCCAAGGCCCTGGGCAGCTGTCACTGGGGGTGAGGATGAGACTGTTTGTGCAGATTCCCTCAGGGAGCAGCTCCCTGTGTTTAGGCACCTCAGGCACCTAAAATCAGGCTTGTGCTGTTCTTCCTGGGTCTTAGGAGCGCAAGGCAAACACAACTTTCTGCCTACAGCCCTTGTTAAGGGCTAAATCCCAGCCCAACCTTCAAACCCAACTCAGCTCAGCCCAAAACCAGTGGAAGAGTCACTCAATTCTTGGCATTTTGAGACCAAAAGTAAGCCCAAAGTAGGAAAAATCCTTAAAGCAAGAGGAAAAGGAGCACTTGCCTCCCAACAGCAGCTGGGATCCCTACGTTTAGTTCTACTAGAATCTGTAATTTTACTCCAGTTGCAGACGTAACATGGAACAGACAAGAAGAATGAAAGGATTTGGCCAACAAATAATTCCATGGTTTCTCCATTTCTTCCCTGCTGTTTTCCCTCCATCCAAACACGCGTTCTGAATGTGCTTTCCATGATCACTCAAGAGATTACCAGTGAAAGTCATTCAGTGTGAGCAGCAGCAGAGAGCATTTTGAGAGCTAATTCTGCACTTAAATAATCACATTGAAAAATAAGATGTTAAGATTGCTCCTCAGCCAAAAGAGGAACAAAAACATCTTCAATGTCTTGTGGACTCATGAAAAACTAGCCCGGACAGCAAGAGAATTGCATTTTTACCCAGACTGACTCATAAGTGATTAGAATGGGATTAACAAGGGAAAAAAAAAATTAAAAAATCACTGGACCTGTTCCCACTGTAAAATGGGGCTGAGTCAGAAACAATTATTTTCCTCTGGGAAGTGGGAAATGTCATTTCGTAAAACTTACATTACCCTCTGTTGGAAAATGGCCAACTTTGCTTTCCTTGGGACTTAGAAACCTATCATTAAAATTTTTGTAAATTTTGTATTCTCATATTTATCAGTTTCATTGGACAGCAAAGAAACACCATGTACCACTTCCTATCTGGGGGCAAGAAAGTGTTATTTTTCCTGTTTCTACATTTATTTCCCCACCCTGTTATGTAAATCTATCAGAATTCCTCAAATTGGACAAATTCACTGGGTACCAACTGCAAAAAAAACCCCAGCATATGCATCTGCATTATCCATTTTATGAAAAACCTTTTGTTTGAAGAAAATACTGAAGTTTCCAAGTGCTGTGTTTACAGTACATCTCTGATTGCTCAGGTTTTTTTTAATTAAAAAAGTCCCAGGATGGTTTGGGTTGGAAGGGACCCTAGAGCTCATCCAGTGCCACCCCCTGCCATGAGCAGGGACACCTTCCACCACCCCAGGTTGCTCCAAGCCCTGTCCAATATGTCTAATATATCCTGTCCTATATCCATGGCCTGGAAGAAAATAGATTCATTACAAAATATTTCACTTTGACTCAGACAAGTTGAAATATCTTTGATGCCTTCTCTGACAGTCAGCTTTTTGTTTCTAGAATGATCTGCACACAAAATTTGATTTAATCAGCTGTTCAGGCTTACAAATCAACTGAGTAGAAACTCTTGCAGAGATTTTTGCAACTTGATGGTGAAACTCATTATTAGACAAATGATTTCCACTCAATTGCTCTCTTCACTCTCCCTGAGTACTGTGGCATTTGAGACTTGTGGAAACAATTTCTGTGGAGATAAGAGTGCTGATGCCACTATCTAAGAACAATAGAGGCTGATTACAGATTTCATAGACCATCTAATCTAATTCCTGTATAAACAGGCCAAAGGCCTTTTTAAATTAAACGTTATTTCTAGTTCAATACATATGGTTAAACCACAGCACAATTCTGGAAAGAAGAGGAGAAAAAAGACATCCACAGATAAAGAATGTGCAACAACTCAGACATTGTATTATAGCTCCAGACAAGAAGCAAAATCCTGCCTCGCCACCTTTGCCTCTCACTGGAGCTGTCACAAACATGTTAAGGCTCTGTGGAAAGAAAAAATGTTCAAAGACAACTAAATTTTGATGCTTTTAATGGCAGAGGAAACACTGCAGCTCACAGTCTGTGTTTCCAACACAACAGGCAAGAGGGAAATGTTTCATCCCATTTCTAGCTCACTGCGACACAGAAAAAAGCAGCTAAAAGGTAACAAATACCTGGTATTTTCCAAGTTCCTTGCAAATGAGTGTTGCGCAGTTCTGATAAATCTGGTTTAGGTTTAGGTGCAAACCTGTGGATGCACTTAAACCAGTGGCTGCCTTTTCCAAGTTGATTATTGTGTACTGGACACACAGGGAGTGGAACATGTCCCACCCTGGCTTTGCTGAAGCTGCAGTTTCACCACATGAAACTGTAATCTTTGTCTCACACACTGTAAATACACACCATGAAGTAGCACAGAGAGGATTACCTGGACAGTATTTCCCTGTTAAACCATTTCAAAAATCAGTCCCCAGGCAGGATTATACAGATTCATTTCTTCAAGGAGTTCCCCCCATTTTATAACATTAGCACTGTTCTAGGACAGGATGTCCCACAAACATCACTGTTGCTTATATGACTTGTTTATTTTTGCCTTTCTGAAAGGCATTTTCAAGTTTTGAAGCACATCTTCAGTCACTGACTGGATGGAGACCAAACAACAGGAAGGGTTTGATGCATGGCAGTCGTGGAAAAGTCTTGCCAGGCTGGGACACTCAGCCATGAAAATAAACTGCACAAATCCTTTACCAAATACCTATTTTATGTTATCTGATGCAACAGAGAGCTAATGCAGAGCTGGAGTCAGACACTTCCAAACACCACTGAACAAGAAACTGGGGGAATAACAATCCCTTTCTCCCCACTCAGCACTGCTTGGATAAGGTGTTTGAGATCTGTGTGTGAACCCTTGCCCCCCCCACAAAAGGGATATTCAGAAAGCATCTTCACAGGGCCACAAAGAGCCACCATATGTGTGTCCAAAACTGGACCAGGTGACAGAAAATAGTGCCCTTGTTCTGACACATTCACCCAGTGACGAGGTGGCATTTACAATACCCTCACCTCCCTTAGCAAGTGCTACAAATAGTTTACACAGAGCTTGTTGTGCAGTGATGTTAAGGAAAATCTGATGACTTCCTTTTTCTCCAGATTTTGCTGGAATAGAAAAACCTATTCCAGAAAAGCCCCTGACATTCTGAAATGAGACTCTCTGGAAGAGAAACAACAGCAACAACTGTTTGATTTATATATTTTATTTTTAATTAAAAAATAAAGGTTATCTTAATACATCTCTTGCAGCCTTTGGGCAAAATGCACCCTTAACAAGACTCTATGAAACATGATGCACATCTTTTCTTGGCACACATCTTAAACAAATGCCAACTTCCTGCAGCAACTTTGGAAACCCATCATTTTCCCCAAACCCTGAAAATATTTAACAGTTCATTTAAAAAATCCCTACAAAAATCAAAAGTGGGCCCAAAGCAAAAGTCCCAGATCCATGCATACAAAAGCTTTTGGAGCAGACATATCCAAATGCTCATCTCATTCCAAGTTTTATCCCAGATCACTGCAAATTCAGACACAGCACCCGAACAACCCAAGGAGAGGCGATCGGAGCTGACCCGGGTATGGATCTCCCTTTGGAAGCTTTGATCTTAACTGGGCCAAAGCAAACCTGAACCGTTTCCTAAAATTGTTTCAGTCGGGCCCATCCCTAACAGAATGAAGTGCTGGTTACACGAGGAAATGGTGCTGTCAGAGCTCCCATTCCTCGGCTGTCCCTGATCTGAGCCCAGGCCAAGCTCTCTGTCCACTGGCACCACACAAGGCAAGGATAAAGCCAAGGTAACACAGTGACCCTCCAACACAGCCACACACCTGCCCCCCACTGCTGGGAGAGCCCTAGGCTTCTCAAGGAGCTGTCCTGGGCTTCTAGGCATGATTTTCCCTGGAAACATGTCGTGGCCGGGCCCTCTCCTCAGGAAGGCTCAGGCACCTGCCAGAGGAACAGACTGGCAGCGCTCCCGTGGGATGTCTTTGTTCCACCTAGCCTGTGATGGCTGATTCCCAAAGGCACAAAGTGACCAATCTTTAGACTTATACACAAGGTCTACACACATACATATATATATAT